>PVJS01008652.1:0-52150 GCA_004027185.1 Glis glis
CAAGCGTGCGCCACCACACCCGGCTTATACTTTATTTTGAAACTGGGTCTCACGAAGTTGCGGAGGGCCTCACTAAGGAGAGAGAGAGAGAGAGAGAGAGAGAGAGAGAGAGAGACCTGAGGCTGGCCACGAACCCGGATCCTCCGGTCTCCGCCTCCCAAGTACTGGGATTACAAGCGTGCGCCACCACACCCAGCTTCTCTCCTGTTCTTAATCTGGGGCCTTGGCCCACTCAGCTGGCCGGCTAGTGCCCTGAGAGGCCAAGGTTCTTCCCCTCTGGAGCTGAGCTGTGAGGAGCTCGAAGTGCAAGGAGGTGGGAGGGCAGGACCAGGGCTTCCTGGATGCAGCAGCTGCCCCTGCTCACCTGAGCTTCCTCTGCCGACTCCTGTCCATCCTTCTGAGGCCTCTGCCTCAGACTACACAGCTCCTCCAGGGCTGGTCCATGCTGGGTGCTGTGTGCATGGTGTGGCTGATCTGACTTCCTCCTCCCCCATTACCCACCTTGTGGCCCAACACAAAGAGAAGAACAGCAGAGCACAGTGAGGTCAGACCCCAAATGCTGTGGCCTTGAGCTCTGGTCATCTGGAGGCTGGACAGGCTGCAGAGCCCTCCAAGAAGGCTCCTACACTGCTGCAGGATGAGGCCACTCCACGTGGCTGCTGGAATAGCCTCAGCATAGTGGCTTGTCCCCATCCAGGGACCACTTGCTCCTGCCCTGCAGTGTTCCCTCCACTGTCTCTGAGCTCCTGTTGGTCACAGAAGCCAACAAAACCCGAAGCTGGGGGACAAAAAACCAGGTGGCTTCTCCAAAACCTCAGATCATGACCCTGGTGAGGCTGGCATTCACATCCTGCCTGGTGGGGTTCTCTGGCCCTACACAAAGCTGAGGAGCAGCCATTTGTGATGATGGAGTCAGGTCAGTGGAGACAGAGGTCAAGAGATGGCTCCTGGTCCAGGTGATACCACCTTCCCGCTGTGCTGCCTTCCATGAGCCACTCAACCTCCCTGTGCCTCAGCTCCTCCTTCTGTAAAATGCAGCTCATTCGATGGATGGACTCAGTGGAAAGGAGGCAGAAAAGTGCTCAGTCAGCATTCAGCAGCAGTGTCACAGGCCCGCAGGGTCCCGAGTGCAGGGACAACCTTGGACATGGCTGGGGCAGTCACTGGAGGAGACTGGCCAAACCCCGAGGTTCCCCGACCTTCCCTGGACATACAGTAGCATCAGCACCATAGGCCTGGCTGATGGCGGAAACAGAGTTCCACGCCTGAGGACCCCCGCAGTACGAGAAGGCATGCAGCAGTGCGGGTGGCCTCGCGAGCGTCCAGGAAGTCTCCTTTCCTGCTCCCACACATCCTACAGAAAACTGACCTCCAGATCAGGGAACCACAGCTTCCATCCCGTGCCAGGACTGTCCCTCCCACCATGGCTCACTCAGGCAAGAAGGGGTCTGATTGCCCAAAAACATGTGGGAACCAGGCACATTTCTCAAGAGGAGAAAGAGCCAGCTGGCCAAGGAGACGTGTGACAGTGTCTGAAATTGCAACAGCAAGGAGACAAGAAAAGAAAGTGAAGACTCTCACGAAGGGCACAGCCTGTCTCTGCTGGAGCCAACGCTGGAGGGAGAATTCTGCCAGGAGGGGAGATGGAGCCTCCCATGAACTCTTGTTCTTGTTCCCGGGTGGGAATTTCTCTAATGTGGCTTTCTAAATTCCACTCCAGTCAGAGGGTACTTGCTTTGCCTTGAGGAGGCCAGCCCTCTGCCGCCTGCTTTGGAGGGTCTAGGGTAGGTGGGTGTTGGGGTTGTCCCTGCCCATGTGGCCAGGGAGAAGCAGAGGCCGGGGAGCTGCCAGCGGAGGCAGAAAAGGTGTGCAGAGCTGAGGCAGGGAGCTTAGGGAGGAGCTGGGCTGGATCCCAGGATAGACAAGAGGCATAGGAAGGTAGGGATGTGCTGGGAGGATGTGGCAGGGCCAGCCCGGACATCCCAAGGCAAGCCTGGACACCAGGCTGGACTCGGCACCTATACCCAGGACGAGCCTAACTGTGTTTCAGCACCACGGCCAGCGCCTGGACCTGGCTCCTGGGGGCATCAACCCACCCTGCAACACCTCTACTTCCATGCTGTCCTGTGGTACCAGAAAAGGCTACACGGGAGACTTGTCAGGTTGTCCCTAACAGTGAGGAGCCAGGCCTGCCTTCGAGTCCCCAGCTCACTTCTGGACACCAGCTAGACTTCCAGGAGGGCAACACCACCTGCCTGCACCGCAGCAGGGTGGAGTCTCAGGGGACACAGAGCCCACACAGTCTCAGCCTAGGGCCCAGCACTGCATGGTCAGTGTCAAGAGGAGGCTGCTGTGCCCAGTCAGAGGTGGAAGAAGCCCAGAATGTAGGCAAGTCCCTCGAGGGCACCTGGTGCTTAGTGAAGGGGCCTGATGTACACCAGGAAGCCCTGCTTCCCCCAGAGGGCCTCTCCATCATGCAGGGGCTGCCTCTTGCCACCTTCCTACCCCCTCCCTTGAAGCCCACAGTGTTCTCACCAGTCAGGCTGATGCCCACAGAGGAACCTCTGCTCTCTCCCAGACCAGGCTGTTCTGGGGTGGGGGAAAGGGCTGTGCAAGGTACATGTGTCATGTGGGTTCCTAGGCCTCCCTCAGGCTTGTAGCAACACCCTAGGCCTGAAGAATTTGGGAAGGACAAGTTGCCAGCCCAGGGCCGGCTCTGAGCCCTGCAGGGAGATGACTGTGGAGATGTAGCTTGCTGTCCTGCTATATCTGGGTCTGGCTGCTCCCCGCCTCACCCCACGGCCCTGCTGTGAGTCATTTTCATCAAAGATGATGCAGCTGGGCCTGTCCCCCCACCCCCGGCCCTGCATCGCAGTGGGGTTAGAGCTGTACCTGGGGGCTCATCAGGCTGCAGACAGGTCCTCGAGTGCCTCCTGTATCCCACACCCTTAGGCTCTCCTGCTCAGTGGGGACATGCTCTGTCATCCTCACCCACACATCTCCCATGAGCAGGGTGGGGGAGAAGCAGAGACCCCACCTGGAACTGGGGGCTTCAAGAGGCCATGCATATCTGCTGAGCTTGCCTTCCTTCCTTCCTTCCTTCCTTCCTTCCTTCCTTCCTTCCTTCTTCCCCTCCTCCCTCCCTCCCTCCCTTTCTCTCTTTCTTTCTTTCCTTCTCCCTCCCTTTCTCCCTCTCTTCCTCTCTTCCTCTTTTTCTCTCTTTCGTACTGGGGGGCGGGGTTGAACCCAGAGGCATTCTATCTCTGAGCTACCCTCCAGCCTTTTTTTAATTTTTTATTTTGAACGAGGTCTCACTAAATTGCTGAGTCTGCTGTTCCCTTTCACAGAGGAGGAAGCCAAGGCCAGGAGAGGTGGGGCTTCGGTGTCCAGGGCGTGGGGAGGTGCTTCTGTGCACTGCTGCGATCGCGCTTCTGTGAGCCCGCCTGGCAGCCCTCACCCTGGCCTCTTGGTGTCTTTCAGCTCCTGGGCTTCATCTACGGCTGCTACGTGGTCAGCATGCTCACGGAGGAAGAGGACAGTTGTAAGGGCACAGACACTCCCACTAAAGCCACTCATGACATGGGGGACCAGCAGAGGTGGCCGCCGAGTTCTGTCCTGTCTGGGGCAGGGCCTGAGGTCTCTCTTCAGTGGTGTCTCCATGCCCACCAGGGCCCTCACTCTCTGACTCAGACCAGAGCAGAGGGGGCAATCCAGGAGCCTGAGTCCTGGACTGTGGGCCCCAGGCTCAGCCATCCCCCTGGTTTGAAGGCTCCTATTCTGTGGGGACAGGTTTGCCCCCATGACCCCCAAGAGGAAGGTCTGAGCCCTTGTGGCATGACCACTCAGCCTGCTGGCCATGGTGGCCACATCAGGCCCTTGGTACTAGGTGAGACCCATTCAGGTGTGTTTCCATGTCCCTCTGTCTGTGAGCCCCTTTCAACTCTCCTTTGGTTTGTGACACTTAAAACACTCTGGTGGCCTCTCGGGGCACCAGGCCCTGATGTGATCTCATGGGAAGATTCTGCAGAGAAAGGATTAGTGGGGTGGGGGTGGGGTAGAAATCCAGTCCAAGTCTGGGCAACCCAGAGCCACAGCTCAGGCAGTAGAACCCTTCCCAGGGTCATAATCAGAATTCAGAGCCATTCAGGAGTCGAACTGTGGGGTCAGCGGTCCCTGTGTCAGCACCATCCTACACTGAGACCAGGGCGTGATTCTGGGGGTTGGGGGTTCTACTCGAACCAGTCCCCAGCAACCCTCAGACCCCTGGGCTGCGTGATCCCCCAGACTACATGGGAGGCCCTTATGCCCATTGTATTAAGAACATTTGAATACAGGACAACCTGGGGACCAGAAATGCATAGACAGTCCCAGGAAGCCTTTGCCCCCACTAGTGGTGCAGATGGCCTCGAGGGATGGGTGGTTGACTGGGTGAGCCTGGCAGGCCATGGTGCCCCCTGCCCCAGGTTGAAGGGCCTGCACTGTCCCACTGCTGGGGCCATGGGGCCATTTCAGACCTCCAGCCAGGAGGTCACACACGCTGAGTGCTCCAGGGAGACCCCTCCCTGGCCTGAGCATCCAACTGGAGCTGGTTCAGGCAGGCTGCCCCTAGACCCCTCGGGCACTGGTGGGGAGTCTGTCTCAGTTTGTTCTCCCTTTTGTCATCTTTTCCACCGCTCGGGTTTTGTTTTATTTGGGTCTTGATTTCTTTCAGTTGATTTCATTGGTGGATTTGATCCATTTCCCCTGTACCATTTCAATGAAAAACCATCCAACCTCTTGTCCAAGCAGGCGTATTTGTAAGTATGGCCCACTGGGCCTGCTCTGCGGTGCTCACAGTGTGAGGCTCCTCTCCTTGGGGGGCCTCATCAGGCATCTGTCTGTCCATCTGTCTGTCATCCATCCATCCATCCATCATTCACTCAACCCCCCCTTCTAAGATGGATCATCTTCGTGCCAGCTCTGAGTTAGGTATCAGGGTGCAGGGGCTCTGGGACTCAGCCCCACTTCCCAGCTCAGAGCCCAGCAATGGCAGATTCTGTGGGAGGGGGCACTGACAGGCCTCTTCTTAGGAGGGGACCTGGTGCTTCTCCAGGGGTCTCACTGTGGCAGGAAATGCAGGACACTAGTTTCCTATCTTGGAGGGTCAGGCTGCTTAGAAGGCAGTGTCCGAGGCTCTTCAGACCCCAGGCCCCTAGCCCGCCCATGCAGCCCAGCCCTGCCCCAGAGCAGTTCTAGAGTTTGGGGCCAGAAGAGGCATCTCGTGGTTCTCTTCGGTAGAGTGCCTTCCTCCACTGCCCGGGCCTCCGAGGCAGCTCTTGGCTGCCCTTTTAGCAGTCTCCAGCCCTTCTGGGAGTAAGACCCATCATGACCAAGGGTCCTCAGAGGTAGCAGGAGCCCAGCTCCCAGGACCAAAGAATAGAGCAGTAAAGACCTCAGGTGGGGAGGGGCCTCACATCAGTACCCAGTCTGCAGTCCTCAGAGCTGACCACCCATGGGGCACACACCTGGATGCTGGGCCATACCCGGGCTTGACAGACCTTGCCCGGTGGCACAGACCTCTGATGATTTCCCCTGCAGCTGGGAGCCTGGGTGAGCTAAAGGATCCAGCATGAGCTCCACATTCCACTCCCAGATGGCCCAAGACCCTGTGGACACAGCAGCCAATGAGCCGGGGATAAGAGCCTGACCTGCCCTAGGCAGGGGAAACCCAGCCCCTTGCCCCTGACTCCTTTTTTTGCCAAAGACTGGGATCCCCCCCCCTTTCTTGGCTTTTGTGCCATTTGCATTTCAAGTTCTCCGAGGGGAGGGGACCAGACCTTCTGTCCCCTCCCTCGGGCTTCTCTGACCCCCACCTTCCCCACAGGCCTGCGTAAGTGAGGAAGCCGTTGATCTGCGCCTGTGACCTCCAGCCTCAGTGACTGCCTTGGACAGTGAGGAGGAGACCCCTCAAGACCCCTCGGGCCTCCTCGGGAAACACCCCTGCCTCGCCGCCCCCCAGCACCCTGCAGGTGGCCGGCAGCACCTGCCCAGGCTCACCTTGGACACCAGCCAGGGTGGCAGGGCACATCTGGGGCTGGCTGCCACTGTAAACTTTTATAATTTTCTTTTTCTAAAAAAGTAAGACACAAAAGAAGACGAAGAGAAAGAAAAGGGCATCCCCAGCCTCCTTGGGCAGCACTGGGGTTTCCTCACCTGCAGCAGGCCTGGACTGTTTCCCAAGGAGCCCCTCCTCGGGTGCCCTGCCCTGCGGGCTGCTGCTGGCCAGGTGCTTGCAACAAAGACAGCAAGATGGGGGGAAGGTGCAGCCCCACCAGGAAGTCCTTGCAAGCTTTGTGACCCCCTCCATCAAACATGGCGCATGGGCCCCAGCACAAGCTTTCACCCAGGCTGATGGAGCCCCCACCCCGCTCAAGCTGTGGGTGGAGCACAGTTCAGCACTGGAACCTGGGCCACTGTGTGGGGTGAGGATCTTCCTGGGACAAGTGGTGGCACCATTCAGAAAGAGGGACCTTGGCAAGTCTTCCTGGAGAACCCCCCTGTGTCCACAAATAGGCAAATAAAAAGGATGCAGCCCTGCAGCCCAACCTCCCAGAAAAGCCCAGCTTGGCAGATGATTGAAGCAGGCTCTCAGGAGGTGCCAGAGGCTAGTTTGGTCTGAAAGTCTAGAATACTGCAAAGATGGGATTAGGGAAAGGGAGGCGAGGGAATCAGAAAAGACGAGTCTTCAGAAGTGGCGAGGAATGGGAAACGGCCTGGACCTGGGGCAGATGCTGCCCTGCTGGCGAGAAGAGGCCTGGTTTGGTGAGAGAACGGCTTGTGGGGAGGCCGTGGCCAGGGTCCTGGAACAAAGGCTGCATTGAGCACCATTCAGAGGAAACCCCGCTTTATTTATCTTCAGAAGTATCAAACAACCACAGTAAAAGCACCCGCCATGCCGGGCAGGGCTCCTCCTTCATCCTGGGCTGTGGGCTGGGAATTGAGGCTGGTGGGTGGTGGACACAGTCCACATCCTCAGCAGGCCCATTGTGTAGTTAGGGGCAGGCTGAGGCCAGCAGGGTGCTCACTAGAAGCCCATCTAGCCAATCACAGAACCTGGAGGGAGAGGAGGCCAATCACATCTAGCCAAACACAATCTGGAGGGAGAGGAGGCCAATCACATCTAGCCAATCACAGAACCTGGAGGAAGAGTCCCATCGGGCTTATCAGGGAGTTCCCTGACCTGCCACATCTTGGGGGAACATTGCCTTTAAGAGGCCTGAGGCCATGGCTCCTGTCCCTCAGCAAGGACAAGGGTGTCCCACCCACTTCTCTAATAAGTGAGGTCGATGTACCCCCATCCAGTGATTTCCTCCAGGCTCAGTTGAGTCTGTGGTCCAGGGTCTTGTGCTTGGGCAGCCCCAACCCCAACCCTCCCTGTCTCCCCATACCTCCAAGGCTGCCTCCCTTCAGCCTGGTGCAGCCCTGTACACCCAGCTGGGTGGGAAGCATTAACCCACCCTGACCCCAGCCCCCGGCAAAGGACTCAGAAGAAGAATCTGGGTGTTGAGGGAAAGTCCCGGGATTCGCTGAAAGGGAGGAGGGAGTGAGGCTGCCTATGTTGTCCCCAGAATGCTGCTGTTGACTTCAGGACAGCCAGAGACAGGACTGCCGTACAAGGGATGCCTGGGGTAGCTCCGGAGCTGACCTGGCCTAGGACAGGAAGGTGCGCACGCAGCTGTGGATGGGTGCCCTGCAGATGGGGCACAGCTGCAGGTTGGGGGCACACTCTGCGCAGACCAGGTGTCCACAGGGCACAAAGACCACCGCCACGGCTCGGTCCAGGCACACCTTGCACCGCCTCTCCTCTTGCAACCGCCGCAGCTGCTCCTGCAGGTCTCCGGCTCCTGGGGGCTCAGAACCCACCAGCACCCTCAGGGCCTGGGCTTGGCTGGCTCCTCAGGGGGGACGGGCCTGTGACAGGGGCCCACCCTCTGTATGGCTGACTGGCTGACAGGAAGCCTGGTGTCAACCAGCCTCCACAGGGGCCCTCTGTCCGCCCTCCTGCCCCACCCTGCCCCCAGGTGGATCCCGGGCTGCACCTGCCTCCGAGGTATCTTCAGGCTGGGTCTCTCTTCTGGGTGTGAGCAGCTCAGGGCCCCCATGGACAGGAGCTGTGGGCAGTTAGGGATGGACTCGAGGCCTAGCCCCCAAGGGGAAAGCAAGGCCTGGCCCAGACAGGTCTGGTTCTGACCAGGAGAGCAGAATAGTGTGGTTGTGGAGCACCCTCCTCCCTCCCACAGAAAGAGGAGCCTGAGGCCAGAGGCTTTCTGGAGGGCTCACCAGGAGCTGGCCCTCTGGCCAGGGTGCTCTGCCTGTCTAGCCCTTTAGGTGGTGGCCACTGCTCACTCTTGGGAGCAGCAAGGGCAGGGATGGTGGCTGTGCCAGAGGGGTTCATGAGGAGAGAGATGGCGTGGGAGGCGTTGGTGTCCTGAGGGGCACGGTACCTCTGGCCCTGGCCTCCTGGTCCCGGCCTTCTTCCTGGAGCAGGTTGGCCATTAACTGCAATGGGGATAGACTGGTGGCTGCATCTGGGCTCTGACTCCACACTGGCCACTGCTGGCCACCACTGGCATCTGCAAGTGGGAGAGGGAGAGGCCAATGGCCTGTGTGGCTTCTGTGTCCCACAAGGCCTGGTGAAGGGCCTGATCCTCATAGACAAGGAGCTCTGCCTAGAGCTCTGCCTAGAGGTGCCGCCTCACAGGGGCAAACCATGAACTTGATCTCCATGTCCCCAGAATGTCCCACAGACTTGCGATCCCAAGCAGGGCTGCTGTCCTTGCTTTAGAGCTCGAAGCACTGAGGCCCAGGGAGAAAAGCCACTTGTCTATGGCTGCAGAGTTGGCAAGAAGAGCTGGGGTCTGACCCTGGAGCCCCCTCACCCTCCTGGGGTTCCCTGGAGATCCCCATCTCACCAGGCCTGGGGCAGGAGTGTTATACGTCGCTCTCCCTTGGGCTGTTTGTGACGGCTTGTGTGCTGCAGCCTGGTCAGGGCCGGCAAGCCAGCTTTCGAGGCCAGGGCTGTCCCTGGCACAGCTGCCTCCCATGTGCCCACAGGCCTGCCTGGGATGGGCTGGTGCCTATGGTGGCCTGCTCAGTGGTACCAGGGGGATGCTGTGGCCTTGCCCGGAGCCCTGGACACATGGTGCTAGGACACAGTCCCCATTCACCCTGCTGTCCAGCAGGGCAGGGTGCACTAGTGTCCTTGCCACAGCACAGGCCGCAGGTGCCCAAGGAAGCAGAATGGGCCATTTGCTGCCTCTCACCTGCAGGGGCAGCGGGGATGGCGTCTTCTGGCTCTTCCCATCGGTCCTGTGGAACATCCATGCCTCGAGTAATTGGGGTTGGGCATCTCTACCCACCCGAGTCCTAAGGAGAGCCGGAACTCACCCAGGAGCTGAGCAGGGTAGAATAGGCCTCCTGGACGCTGTGGACAAAGTCCCTTCCTTTTGACCAGAGCAGGAACTGGCACCTGAAGACATGGGTCAAGCCCCAGGTCAGGGCTGGGCTGTCAGAGCCCCCGCTGTTGAGCTCAAGTCTTGGGAGCCTCTGCTCCTGAGGACCCCTGCACCCTGCGCCAGGTAGTTGGGGCACACTCCAACCAATAGGGCACTCACTGAGAACATCAAGAGAGCTTGGAGCATTGAGGGAAGAACAGTGGTGGGGGAAGAATTTCTGCCCAGCAACCCTTCCAGAGAGGGACTCCTATGCAAAAAGTAGGATGCCTGCCACCTCCAGAGGGACCCCCGATGCCCTGGGATGTGGGAGCCAGGGGGCCTGGGGCCAGGCTGGTCTTGGCTGGGCAGAGTTCTTTTGGCTCATCCCAACCCTGACCTCCGTGATCAGACCTTGAGCTCCAGGGGCTGTTACCTGGGGAACCACTTGGCATGCTCGGTCCAGGGGTCATCCCCATTCTCCCAGCTCTGCAGACCTCCATAGCAGAAGAAGCACCGCACCTTATCCTGCTGGCCTGGGTGTGGCAGAAAGGCTGGCCCAGACCCAGTGCATGGCCAGGAGCCCTGCCCAGCCAGCTACCCAGGGGGTCTCTTCAAGACTGTGAGAGCTTGGGTAGGGATGGGGGCCCAGGTGGTCTTTCCTGCCAGGAAGTTAACAAGAAGGGGTAGGGGCACCCCAGGGGCTTGATCATTGTTTCATGGGCCCTCACTGTCTCTGGGAAAAAGGAACAGTGTCTGGGGCACATGCCAGGAGGCCCAGAATGTTCAGGAAAGGGTTGAGCTGGCATTCACATTGTTCACAGAGCAGGCGGGTGGGGGAGGCCCTGAGGGCCTGGAGCGTCAGGGCCCCAGGTCACTGCCCCCCTCCACAGAAGGATTCCCTGTGACAGGAGGAAGGGGGACAGCCCCTCGAAGGTGGGTCTGGTGCCAGGCTTGGTTTTTTGGGGGGGGTTCATTTTTTTTAACCCAGGGGTAGTCTACGTTTGAGCTCCACCCCCAAGCCCTATTTTTTATTCTTTATTTTGAAACAGGGTCTCACTAAGTTGCAGAGGGCCCACGAACCTGCGATCCTCCAGTCTCAGCCTCCCAAGTACTGGGATTACAAGCATGCACCACCACGCCCAGGCAGGCTTGGCTTTAGGGTCCTATGTGTCTCTTGTCTCTACCTAGGCAGCTGCCCTGTCACTGTGGGCTCATGTGCCCTACTTCATCCGCTGCAGAGCCCACAGACAGGGGTTTCTGCAAACACATCCCAGCCGCAGGCGCCCCAGGGCCATGACCCTGGCACCTCTCCCCCCCTGCCTCATGACCCCAGGAAGCCCCTGTCTCGGCACTGACCCTTCCCGCCCAGTGTCCAGTTGTCCTAAGTCAGCCTGGCTTCTTACCAGATAGTACCCAGGAGAGAGGACTGAGCCCCCCCAGGTCACACTGGTGACAATGACCCCAGCTGTGTCCCCACCTACAATGCCCCTCATGGGTCCTGCTGCCTCATCCTCAGTCAGCAAGGGGCAGAGCCCAAAAATGAACTCCAGTCTGACCATGTGGCCCCGGCTTCAGGGAGGAGGAGCCCAGGCCAGGGGCTGGCCTGGCCTTGAGTGCACCTGGCATCCTGGGGCTCTTGCTTGGAGTCAAGCCTGGCCCAGTCTGACGTCTGAAAAACCTAGGGACGCGGCCCACAAGCTAAGTGGTGGTCAGGAGGCTCAGGGTGCCCTCATGGGTCACATCCTGACCTTGTCCCTAAACCTCTATTGCCCTGGGACATGGCATGGGGTAAAGGCAGCAGGGTACCTCTATCAGCAAGGGTGCTGGGGCCCCTGAGAAGTGTGGTTATGGCCACCGGGCCAGCAGACCCCACACACTGAGACTTCCCCAGGCCAGAGCCAGAGCAGGCCCTCCCTGGGTACCACGGGCCCTTCTCACAGTGGCTCCAGAGGGGCAGATTCTAGGAGGTAGCCACAGAAGGAGCTGCAGCACCACTCCCTTTGTGGGCCAGACCCTCCGGGGTGGGGATGGACAGAGTCCTGGGCTGGAAGGGGCTGAAACGGCTCGCAGACCCACAGCACAAGACCCAGGACTCACCCGTGTGGAAGAAGCCAGCAGCAGCCAGCAGCTCAGGTCGAACCCCCGTGGTTGGTGGCCAGTCATAGAAAGAGGCCAGACGCAGCTCCTCAGAGCTCATCTCAGGGAAGGCCGGCTCCGTGGGTGAGGTGGCCCTGGCCCCCTCTTCTTCTTCCTCTGTCGAGGCGCGCAGCTGGCCCAGGATCTGCCCATCCACGTGGTCCTGGCCCAGGACGGGGCCACAGAGATAGCAGGGTGTACAGGGCTCCTGCTCAGGGCTATCGCTGGCTGCCCAGAGGCTCTGTTCTGGGCCACAGCATAAGCACTTGGCCCTGCGCTTGGGCCCCATGGAGAGCACACCAGCAGAGGCCACAACCAGTCCTGGAATGTGCCAGCAACTGCCTCAGGGCTCCCGACTGGGGGCCCTTCCTAGGAACCACAGTGGCTTCTGCCTCAAATTGCTAGTGAAGAATCAGGCACAGTTCTGCCACCAGATGCCTAGGCAGGGAGTGGCCAGGGGCCCGCCACTTTCCAGAAGGGGCCAGGGTGGCAGCTAGGTCACGTGCTCCCTGCAGGGGGAGGTGTTACGGGGCTTCCTGGCAGGGGCCACAGCAGGGCAGCGATGGCATCACAGGTCCCACTCCACCCACAGGGGCAGGTAGCATCTCTGAGAACAAGGCGGGGGGACAGAGCACAGGACCCCACGCAGGCACCCTGCGGAGGGCTGGCGCTGCCCCAGGATGGAGGGAGCAGTGGGCAGTGCTGTTGTTATAGACACATTCCCTCACAGGACCGCACAGTTGCCCTCTGAGATGGACTCAGAGCTCATCCCCATTTCAGAGGCGAGGAAACAGGCACAGAGGGGCACAGGGGGTGTGCTGAGAGCTCAGCTAGGTCAGCCTGCTCATGCAGCGCACCTGGCTGAGCTCCATGGGCTGGGTCCCTGGGGTCTCCATCATCACAAGCTTGGCAGGTGTGTCCCCTCGAGGCACTGTAGCTGCCCAGGATCCCTTCTTGCTCCCCCTGCTCGTGCCTGATCCTGCTAGGACCTCCAGCTGTGGGGGAAAGACCCTAGGGTGGGGTGTCCAGCCCATTCTACCTGGGGCCCCTTCAATGGAAAGGAAAGGAAAGGGTGGGCTCACAGCTTCAGGCATTTGAGCTGCGGTCTTGCTCTCCCCAGGACTCATCCCCTGGAATGAGGCATGGGGACCACAAGGTGGGGGAGGAGGAGGGAAGGAGGGGCAGGAGTGGGCTGAGCCAAGCTCCTCCCCTGATCACTGCAGACCTGGGTCCCCAGGAAGCTCAGTGCTATATCCTGGTCCTGCTGCTGGCCCTGGGGCCTGTGACAAAGGGCAGCAGGCCTGAAAGACCCCATATCTCCATTGTCCCTGTCAGAAGCAGCTGAGCCAGCCCCCCTTGCTCCTGTTTGGGGGTCTAATGACCCACTTGACACAGACAGGAGTGTCCTCTACCTGTGGCCACAGAGCAAAGACTCCAGGAGACTATGGGGCACTAGCAGGTGCACAAGGCCTGTGGGAGGGGCTTTGGGAGTCCAGGTGTGACCAGCAAGAGCACGGTGAGGGTTGAAGGGGCTTGGGGGAGCCACACCTGGCTGGAACCCTGTGGCATACAGTGCCAGCCTCTGCAGCATCCTGACGGCTGCCAGAGGTCATCAGTGACCTCACTCAGACCCAGTGCTACAAGTGGGCTCCTCCTGGTGCTGACCTGATGGTAACAGAGGTGGTGACCTGCTGCCACCAGCTCCAGTGGGACAGAACCTGGTGCTGACTGTGGGCCAGCCAGGGACAGGTACAGGTGAGCGGGTGCCGTCTGTGTGGTTGTCTGCAGAGTCCTCAGAGCTCAGAGGGCTCCTGGACCAGTAGGGGCAAGGGTGTGTGGGAGGAGCAGCAAGGAGGGGAGGAGGGGCAGGGCAGGCAAGAGTGCCAACTCTTATCTCCGTGGAAAGTGTGATGTTCCCATGTGACCCTGTCTCACCTGAGCTCGGATCTGGGATCTGAGTGCTGTATGAGGGGGTGGCCCCAGGCAGCACTGGAGGGAGTGAGCTGGAGCCTGTCTGTGTTGGGTGTGCTCCCAAGGGGCCACTTCCACTGGGCACCCTGTGGGTGTCTCCCAGAACCTGGAATCCCAAGGTGTCCTGCCAGTAGGGGAACATCTGGGCCCCTTTCTGTTGAGGCCACCTCAGGCGCTAGCTCCTGGTGGTCTGCTGTGGCCACTTCCCAATGATCAGAAGTAAATTTCTTGTTTTTTTTTTTTTTTTTTTTTTTTTTTTGCGGTACTGGGGATTGAACCCAGGGGCATTCTACCTCCAAGCTACACTCCTAGCCTTAGTTTTTATTCTTTATTTTGAAACAGGGTCTCACTAAATTGCGGAGGGCCTCAGTAAATTGCTGAGGCTGGCTGCGAACCTGTGATACTCCTGTCTCAATTTTCCAAGTACTGGGATTACAAGCATGTGCCACCTGGCCCGGCTCAGAAGTAAATCTCTATGGCATCATTAAAAAAAAGACACGTACTTGAAAGCAGCTTGGCAAGGCTAATTTTACTTTTTGCCAAAAGGGATCCTGCCTCCAGTAAAGTCAGGTGTGCAAGAACAACATGGAGGAAACTTGCTGGGCATTTTATTTTCAGCGGGGGGGCTTCTGTGCTGTGCTCCTATTGGTGGGAACATGGCTTCACAGTCTTTATGCCATTGGCTGAGGGGATGCCAGGGGAGGGGTTGGCATTCACAATTTCCAGGAAGTGCTATTTTTACAAAAAATACAAGCACACACAAGGTTACACAATGGCAGTTTTACAAAATGGAGCCCAAGTCAAGCTATTCCTTTGATAGGAAAGATCTAATTATATTCTCACACCACCTGGGCCTGTCAAGTCAGATATATTTTGGGCATGCTTGGCCTGGGCAGGGAGACGCGTATTCAGTACCATCCAGCCAGGCTCCTTTCTAGCCTCCTGAGTGCCAGTGCTGTTAAGCTGAGCAGAGGCTTCCTGAGGCCAGGATGGACCCAAGGCATCTCCCAGGGCTGGATGGGGCAGGGGCCTGGAGCAGCGGTTCTCTGTCCCCAAAACCTGCTAGCCCTGCTTACTGTGAGCTTGTGGCCCTGAACTCCAGCCTAGGAGTCCAGGGGATTATTAGGTTCAGCTTCAGGAAGGGCCGAATCAGGGAGCTCTTGGACCACAGGGGGCTCTGGGGAAGGAGAGGAAGGAGTAGGCTGCAAGGGGAAAATGTTATAGTGCTCATCCCAATCCATGGAAACAGAGTCCGAAGGGTAAGCAGATGGTGGGGAACCCCTTTGAACATGCAGTTTCGCAAGTCCACCCCCAGGGGCACAGGCTCCCCGGGGTCAGGGTAGGGTGGGGCTGGACTTGGCTGTTTGCTGGAGCGCTAGGGATGTGGAGGGCCAGCCTGGAACAACATGGCCTGGGGCTGAGCTGGACTGTCCAGGATATCAACCCCTAGCCACATACAGACATCTGAATTTCATTAAAATTATGTGAAATGGAGAATGCAGTCCTTTGATTCTGGTCCTCAACAGCTACCCATGGCTAAGTGGATACTATATTGGACAATGAAACCCAGTTATGAGATGCCCAGAAGGTGACCACCCACCCACACCTGGTGGAATGTGCCCCTCCTTCCATGCGTTGCCCCTAGCGAGGAAACCAGGGAGAGCTGGGAGGTGAGCTGTGTCTAACTCCTGGCTCAGAGCTCCCTCTGCTGGACATGAGGGAGGGGACAGCACAGAAAGGAGCCCAGGTGCCTCGGAGACTAAAAAGGGGACCAGGACAGCCCGGCCATGACCTGGTGGGTCCCAAGTGTCCTCAGAGTCAGCAAGAGGTGCCAGAGAGCCTCGGGTGGCTCTGCAGAAGAAGAGACAGAGGAGTCGAGAGTGTTGGGCAGAGGGAACAGTCTGGCTGAGGACAAGGGGCAGTGGGGGCCTGGGGATCGAATGTCATATGTTGTCACTGCGGTCAGGACTCTCAGTTGCAGGTGACAGAAACTCGAAGCTTCAGCAAAAAGGACATGTATTGGTTCAAGGGGGCAAAGCACAGAGGTGGACAGCTTCAGGCTCAGCGGATGTCAACACTCACCAGTCTCCCTCTCGGGGCCAGCGTCACGTCCAGGCCAGCGTGGCCACTGGCAGCTCCCATGCTCATAGCTTAGCAACACCAGGGAGAAAGCACCCCATTCCCCAAACATCCTGCCACTGTCCAGCTGGTGCTCAGAGGCCCAAATCAGGCCCAGGAGAGGTGTCCACCCCAGATCATGGGGACTGAAGTGGACGCCTGAAAAATATTAGGATGCACTGGACAGAAGGGGATGGGATGCCAGGCAAGTCAGTAAGGTAACCCAGGACTCCAAGGAGCTGTGGGGGAAGGTTACACAAGTGGGGGGGGGCCCGCTGCACTGTGCTGCCTGAGATATGAGAGTTGGCGGGAGGAGCCCTGGAAACAGGTATGTAGCCCCTCTCCAAGTGTTCCAGACTCGCCACATAGAGATGGTGGTGGGCATTCTGGTCCTCAGTGATTGCTGGTAACTACAATCCCTGTGTCTTCCTCAGGTCTGCCACTATTATGCACATATGCCACTGTGAATTTTTGAGGGGGTGAGGACACTGGAGATTGAATACAGGGGCATTCTATCTCTGAGCTATACTACCAGCCCTTTTTATTTTTATTTCCTTTTTTTTTGTACTGGAGATCGAACCCAGGGGTGTTCTACCTCTGAGCTACACCCCTCAACCCTTTCTTTTTTTTTTTTTTTTTGCAGTACCAGGTATGGAACCCAGGGGCATTCTACCTCCGAGTTACACCTCCAGCCCTATTTTTTATCCTTTATTTTGAAACTGGGTCTCACGAAGTTGCGGAGGGCCTCACTAAGTCACTGAGGCTGGCCGTGAACCCGGATCCTCCAGTCTCCACCTCCCAAGTACTGGGATTACAAGCGTGCGCCACCACACCCGGCCCTTTCTTTTTCTTTTTAAAAAAATTTTTTTGTTTTGTTTTAAAATAGGGTAAGCTGGGCTTGGTGGTGCATGCCTGTAATCCCAGTACTTGGGAGGCTAAAACAGGAGGATCACGGGTTTGAGGACAGTCTCAGGGAGACCATCAGCAACTTAGCGAGACCCTGTTTCAAAATAAAAGGGCTGGGGGTATAGCTCAGAAGTAGAATGCCCCTGGGTTCAATCCTTAATACCACGAAAACAAAAACATAAAAACAGGGTTTTACTAGGTTGCTAAGACTATTCCTAAATTGCGAAGGCTAGTCTTGAACCTGGTATCCTCCTGTCTCAGACTCCAAGTACTAGGATTACAGGCATGTGCCACTACATCCATCTTATCTTTTGTTTTGAAACAGGGTCTCACCAGGTTTCTGAGAGTCTCACTACTTTGCTGAGGCTCTCCTTGAACCTGTGACCCTTCTGTCTCAGCCTCCCACATATTGGGATTACAGGCTTGCACCGTCATGCCGGACTTTTATTTTTTTATTTTGAAGTAGGGTATCACTAAGTTTTTGAGGGCCTTGCTAAGTTGCTGAGGCTGGCCTCAAACCTGCTATACTCCTGTCTCAACCTCCCAATTACTGGGATTACAGGCAAGCACCATCACACCTGTTTTTTTTTTCTTTGAAACAGGGTATCACTAAGTTGCTGAGGGCCTCCCTAAGTTGCTGAGGCTGTCTGCAAACCTGCGATCCTTCTGTTTCAGCCTCCCAAGTACTGCAACCCAGCAGCCCTTTTTATTTTATCTTATTTTTTGTGGTACTGGGGATTGAACCCAGGGCGTTCTACCTCTGAACTACACCTCCAGCCCTATTTTGAATCAGGGTCTCACTAAGTTGTGGAGAGCCTCCCCATGTTGCTGAGGCTGGCCACGAATCTGCAATCCTCCTGTCTCAGCCTCCCAAGTACTGGGATTACAAGCATGTACCACCATGCCCAACTTTATTTTTTATTTTGAAACAGGGTCTCACTGAGGCTGGCCTTGAACCTGTGATCCTCTAGTCTTAGTTTCCCAAGTACTGGGATTACAGGTGTGTGCCACTGTGCCTGGCTATACATGATGTTCACTTTTAAACTTACCCAAATGCATGAACTTCATCTTGGCATGAACTGCCCACAGCCTTAACATATCAACATCCCCAGGTACCCAGATATCTCCTCAGGACAGCAGGCGTCCCTCCTAGCTTTGTGCTAGGCTAGTGTTTCCCAGCTTTAGGCCAGGCAGGGGTCCAGGGAAACCCAGCAATGAGCAACCGGGAGTACTGAACTGCAAGCAGCAGTCCTTCCTGGGGGCAACCCGTTTGTCTCTACCGCCTCCTGCAGTGGTGAGATGTCTGGTGCTGGGCTCATCTGGAGGCCCAGGCTTGGAACTTCCCTTGTGATCCACTGCAGGGGCCCCCATCACTGTTCACTCTGCTTAGTGAGTCACGCTTGGCCTGCTTTGAGGAGCACTCCCATCTTGCCTGCCTGTCACCCTGCCTGAGCCAGCATCCAGGTCTATCCTTCAGTAGGATGAGGACAAGACTCAGATCGGGGTCCTTAAGATGTTCCCCTTGCCAGAGAAAAGAGAGCAACCTGGAAGTCTGGTGGGCAGTGCCCCAGGGCAGCAGGACACCTAGGGCAAGGAGGGAGTCCACACTGGGGACCCTGGTGGGTAGGGGAAGGAGGACCAGGCTTTCTCATGAGCTTGAAGCCAGGAAGGGGCTGTCCATCAGTCAACAAAGACGAAAGGCCTCTTGCCCAGCTAGGGCCCAAGCATGGCTAAACTTTCTTTTGCTGGGTGATGAAATTTGGGTCCAGAAACCAACACGTTGCCTTGGTGGTAAGAGCGCCCTCACAGGGCCGGAGAGGCCGCTGCCCCGCGCTTCCCGCGACTTCCCACGTGACTTCCCGGCTCGCTCCGCCCCCTCCAGGCGGCCCCGCCCTGCCCTGCCGCACGAGACTGGGACCCCGGCGCGAAATCCGGTGCGCGGGACGGCCGCGCGCAGGCGCGGCGGCGGCGGCTCGACGGCGCTCCCGGCCTGCCTCGCGTGCTGACGTCGCGCAACCTCGTCCCGGCCGCCGCCGCCATTGGAGTCGGCACCCCCTCAGTGCGTCCGCCCCGGCCCTGTGCCTGCCCGCCACTCCCGGCTCGCGTGCCCCGCAGCCGCCACCGCGCCCGGCCGCGCCCGAAGAGTTGGCGGCGGGGCCCGGGGCCGCGCGCGCGGGCTGACAGGCCCGGCCTCGCGGGAGGCCCGAGCCGGCGGGCGCCCGGTCCCGCGCCGCGCTGTTCATGAAGCATGTCGGCCACCAGCGTGGACCCCCAGGTAGCGGGCCGGGCGGGGGCGGGGACCCGGAGATCCGGCCTGGGGCGGGGGCCCGGGCTGCGGTCGTGAGGCTGGGGGCCAGTCAGGGTCTCGGATCTGGGATCACGGGGACCGGGCCGGAGACCTGGAGGCCAGGCCAGGTCTTGGGGGCCGGGGCCGGGCCGAGGTTTCGTGTCTCGGGTCCTGGATATCGGTGTGGGGGGACCTCGAGGCCAGGCGGGTGTTGGGGATGCGCGGCCGGACTAAGGACTTGGAGGCCAGGCCGGGGTCAGGGATGCACGGGCTGGGCCGGGACCTAGCGGCCTGGCCGGGATTGCGGAGCCGGGGTCATTGGGTCGGGGTCGCGGGGTCGGACTGGGGTCGCGGGTTCTGAGGTCTGGGTCGCGGGGCAGGGGACCCGAAGGCCGGGCCGGGGTTGCACCGCCCGCCGAGGAGCCTTCGCTGGAGAGTAACTTTGTCTTTCCTTTCCCGGGCTGGGTTGTGTCCGCTTGCACGTCCCGGCCCTGTGGCGACAGAGAACAAAAGGACAAGATAATAAAGGTGAGGAGAGTTCCAGGATGGCCATGCAGGCATTGGAGGAGGACGGGGCAGCTCCCACCCATGGGGTCAAGAGAAGCTCCATAAGCTGCATCTGGAACCGGAAACTTACCCAGCTTCTGGGAGATGAAACTTTGCAGTTTCCTGGAGATTTGACAGGTCGAAGACAGGGGCTTTTCGAGGAGAAGTAAATCATTGGGTGCTCAGAGTAGTTTATCCCCTTCCTCCCCACTGGAAGGTTGTTGATTTGATGAGAGGAGATAAGGCATTGCCTAAGGGGCAGGCGCAGAGGCCAGTGGCTGAGTGACCAGCCCTCCTCCGCCCTTAGGGCTGGCCCTTGGGAAGATGCAGCCAGCCTATGGGCTCTGTAGGCTAGCACCATGCCCCAGTAGTGATAACCCTTGTCTTCTAAGTCTGCTGTCATCTCTCTCTTGTGATATTCTGACTTGGGATAAACCCTCATAACTCACCCTCGGGAGAACTCAGAGCGACACTTGATGTTTACTTGGAAGACTGTTTTTAACCAGTGTGTGTGTTACTCGGGTGTAACCAAATATGGTTCATCGTGTTTTAAGATTGGAAAAGACCCAATAGTTTACTTACCTTTCCTTTCCTTTTCTGGCTGAGGATTGTAACAGTGGAAAGTAAGTGGAGAGCCAGATCATAGTGCGCTTCAGTTACAGCCCCTTCCCAGCTGAACATCCTGTTCTCAGGTCTCCATAAGCAGCTGGGTGTTTGGAGGCTTCGTCCTCTGTTTGCACCACTTAGATTTTCTTAGACTTTGTCAGTTTCACCAACACCTGGTTGTGAACTCCTTGAATTTTTTTGCACCTGTATTTTGTCAGCAAACATCCTACCAAATTATGATTATATCTTTATTAAAAATGTAGCCTAAATTATTGAAAGTCTGTATCACCACTTTAATCAGGTGTGAAAACACCAGATCTATACTGATAGTGCCCATTTTTAAATAAAATCATAATTTCTACTAGAAACTTATGAAAATAGGCTTTACTAACTTGGATTGTCATGCTTAAAAGTAGTCTTTTGAAACTTGAAGATAACATTTTGCAACTTCTTGTTCTAGTACAAAATGGTTCTTTGCATCAGAAGGATACAGTTCATGACAATGACTTTGAGCCCTACCTTTCTGGACAGTCCAATCCGGTGAGTTTATTTGGTTAGCATGTGTTTATTTTTAAATTAATTTTAATTATTTGTAACATCTTTCTTGTCACATTTCTGATTTTCTTATTATCCTAAACAAGAAAGAAGCAGACTAGAAAGGATTAGAAGTGATAGAATGGCCTTGAAGACTTACTTTGAAAACTTCCTCCTGCTAAGCTTGGGGCACAAGTGTACTGCAGGTGGTTTTCTCCCTGGAGGAAGTAGCACCCTATTGGGGTTGGGATGCAGGCAGAGCCTCGTGGGCCCACAACGTATAGTGTCTTGTAGAGCGCAGTGTGTGTAGTTCTGGAGCATTCTGGCACTTTGTGTTTGACTCTGGGGGGGTTGAAATTATGGTCTAGGAAAATGGCCAAGTGTGGGCAGTGAACCTGGACTCCTGATTAGGTGGAACCCTAATTCTACCTGTATCGGGCAGCTTGCTTTCCTGTACCTCAGTTTCCTTTTCTATGAAACAGATAATGGAAACTCCCAACAGACATGTTGGGAGGGTGACATTGGAGTATGCCTGTGAGGTGCTCAGAGAGTACCTGATACAGGACCCAGCAGATCATAGCTGCCTTGCTTTCTTAGGTAGTTCAGGGTTTCTCAGCCTTGGTACTATGGACATTTTGGGCCAGAACATTGTTTCAAAGACTGTATTGTAGGATATTTAGCAGCCTACCTGGCTTTTATCCACTAGATTCCATGAACACCTCTCACTGCCACCCCTCCACCCCAGTTGTGGCAACTGCATGTGTCTCCTGGGGACAGAATTGCCCTGGTTAAAAATCACTGGGTCAGTTGGAATTTAGGGTTAACCATAATATCTGCCACTTTTAATATGTACTGTTTATGTTTACTTTATAATAAAACTAGGCTTCTTCTCTTCCCAGTGGCAGATTGAAACTAGCCTGCCAGTGTTCTCATCTGCCCTTTTCTAAAGTGTCTTAGAACTTTTCTCCGTCCTCTTCCTTCCTACTCCACTTAGCAAGTCAACAGCTTCAGAGCCTGAGATATCTTGTACAGAGGGAGGTTTGACCCACCAAGTCTCCTCTGGGCAGGACAGGGTGTTACAGAACTGACCTTGTGTCATCCATGCACCTTTTGCCAGAAGTAATGGCCAGACATTAAATAGAACCCCCCTCCCTGTTTTGTTTTGTGTGTGTGTGTGTGTGTGTGTGTGTGTGTGTGTGGTACTGGGGATTGAACTCAAGGACGTTCTACTTCTGAGCTACACCCCAAGCCCTTTTAATTTTTTGTTTTGAAACAGGGTCTCACTAGGTTGTTGAAAGAGTCACTGTGTTGCTGAGGCTGTCTTCGAACCCACAGTCCTCCTGTCTCAGCCTCCCAGATACTGGAATTATAAGTGTGCGCCACCACACCCTGCAAATCCATGCTCCTGATGGACTGAAAGCAGATTTTCCAGAAGTATCCAACTTTGTTAGAAGGCAAGAAGCACACAATGTGGGAGAGCTCTTCAGTTCTCGCTTTTATTTATAGATGAAGGACCTGAGGACTGGTGAGGCCATGGTCTGCCCAGCAAAGGAGCCAGGGCTCACTTTGATAGCACAAGCAAGCATGTAGCAGATGCCTAACCTTTTGTCTTAGTTTCTTCATATGGGACCACGAAGCTGTTCTCCCTCCTTGCCTTGAATTCTCCTTATTTACCATTTCCATCCTGAGTTACTTGGGAATTGTCACAGTCTCTAGATTTGGACTTTTCTGATGCAGGTTGCCATATAGAAAAGTCCTGTTTTGCATTCTTAGATGAGAGCTGTGCTTGGTGCCCATCCAACCAAAAGAGAGCTCATTTGTGTGGCTGGCATCAGTAAGCCCAGAGTCACTGTCGGTGTGCTAGGTACCTCATGGACTGTGGGCGGGGGGCAGCTTTTTTGAGGTGTTACTGGTATGTGGTAAGCTACACCTGTTTAGAGTGCACAGTTCTTTGACTTTTGACTTACACGTAGGCACGTTTGTGGAGCCATGACAACAGTGAAGATAGTGGGCCCGCCCTCAGCCTTTGTTTTGCATCCAGTGTATGGTGTGTGTGGCAAGGCCACTGTGCTGCTTCATTGTGTGAAACTGCAGTTCTTAGAGTGATTTGGGAAATTTTGAAGAGCATGTGAGTAGGTAGATTAGTGTTGCTCATCAAGGGCTGCAATGGGGTGTTGCCTCAAAGAGGCCTCGCTTTCCTTGCTGTGTCTGGTGTTAGTTTTCCTAGTTGTCCCTGTGGCATGTGCTGCCATGGCAGCCCCATATTCCCCTCTGGTCTGTGACGTGTGTTTGTAACCTTTTTGAAAATGAGGGGAGCAGAGGGGCTCAGAGTGAAGAGCTCTGGGCTGAGCTTGATGGTCTTGATTTTCTTGTTTGAGGTTGTGTCTGCTCAGGCTTCCTAGTTTCCTGATTCCTGTTGTTTTCTGAAATGTAAGGAAGGACTGTGAGATGGCCCAGAGTAGATCCTACTCAGAGTGTAAAAGATACTGCCTGAGTGATGTCCAAGTTGGGAAGAGATGCCGCTGGGCCCTGTGCCTTCTGCTCCAGCCGGTGAGTGACTGAGCATGTGCTGCGACCTCTGACCGGCACTGACAGATGGCCCAGGGCACCTGGGCACAGGGGAGGTGGTGCCTGCACCTGCAGTTATGATGCTCAGTTATCAACATACTCACTTGCCTGGTCACATATGACAGGAGGAGAAACGAAAACGTTTCTGGTTTTCTCTTTAATAATTCAGTTATCTTCTAGGTATAATATGGGACATTCACTTTATAAGAATATTTCATAAATTTTCCTGTTGTAAATTCCAGTGCTGCTGATTTGTAATTTGTCTTTTCTGAACCACCTTAGGAAGCCATGCTTTTTTTGGTTTTGGAGATTGAGCTCGGGGGCATTCTACCTCTGAGCTACACCCCTGGCTCTATTTAATTGTTTCTTTTGAAGTGGTGTCTAAGTTTAGAGGCTGGTCTTGAACCTGCGATCCTCTTGTCTCAGGCCTCCCAAGTACTGGGATGACAGGAGTGTACCACCATGCCTGTCTAAAAGCCATGCTTTTAATCAAGTCCTCTTGTTTAAGGATTGGATTTCGTTTTGAGCAGTCATTTGAAGTGCGGGGGCGGGGGGGTGAGTTTCGTGAGTTTAGGAAGTCCTAGAGTGTTTAGCGTGGTATCACTCAAAGTCCCTGGTAAATGCAGTCACTCAGGTGTGGTCTTGTGTGTGGTTTCATTGAAGTTTGTACCTCTATATTTTATCTGGGAGAAGTTGCTGGCCTGGAGAGTTGTTAGCTTGTCTTAAAAATTCTGCTTATCCCCTTGTCCAAGGTTTCTGTCAGGGTTGGAGTAGTTTTTTCGCCCAGTAGTGCAAAGCCAAGTTAAATAACACCATTTCTTGTCACAGCATCCCCAGCCTCTTTTCACGCCCGGCGTGATACTGATTTTCTTAAAAGGTCCAGTGGTGGTGCCCACTAGGTAGGTAGGGATTTGCCATCCTGACTGCTTTCCGGAAATGCGGCTGGAAGGACTCTGTAATACTGTCTTCATGTGCTCCTTATTGGCAAGTGCTATAACGGATGCAGCAATTCTGTGTCAGAAACTGTTGTCTCGAAGCCAGGTGTGATGGCGCATGCTTGTAATAATCCCAGTACTTGGGAGGCTGGAACAGGAGGATCGCAGGTCCGTGACCAGCCTCAGCTACTTATTGAGGCCCTCCCCAACTTAGTGAGACCCTGTTTTGAAATAAAGAATAAAAAATGGGGCTGAGGGTGTATCTCGGGTGTATCCCTGGGTTGGTTCAATCCCTAGTACCGCAAAAAAAAAAAAAGAAAGAAAGAAACTGCTTTCTCTGCATATTGACCAACCATCTGAGGGGCCGAAAATGAGCCTCCAGGACCAGCTTTGAAGAGACAGGAAAAGTGACAGCCGAGTAAGTGTTTGGGTTTGGGGTATTTCTGTACCATTTCCTCTGTCCCTGCGGCTTCTGGAGCAGTGAGGTCACCCTGGCAGGCCTGCCCCTGCCCTGGTCAGAGTGGTCTCCGGAGCCGTGTCACCGGTCACTTTCCAGCATTGCCCTTGCTGCTCTTCCCTTGTGCGTCATTGGCTTGCTGTGACCGACTGCATGCTTTGCAGCGTACTCCTCGGATATTCTGTTTGTCTTGGGCTCGGGAGGGACTTTTCTGCTTTTCTGCTTCTCCCTCCAGTCTCTCTTAGTTACTCTAATATCAAATCACTTTGTGAAACTTAGTGTTTGAATAATCTCAGAATTCTTTCTTTCTCTTCTTTCTTTTTGTCTTTTAAAGTACTTAAACTTTAGTATGGAAAAAACTGCTCTTAATTCTAGAATGGGTTTATGGCTTTACTTTGTCTTACTGTTTGGTGTTTCCAGTGATCTATGGGAAAGAATCACTGATTATTTAACATTTCTTCATTTCTTTGTTTGGAGTATCTATCATTTTTTAGTTCATCAAGAGGAGGAGCCCAAGTCCAAGTTGTATTTTCCTGTCAGTAGCTGATTTTGCCTGAAAGGGGTGTTAGCCTCCTTGTGTGATAGTGTCATATCTAGGGCTGTGGTTAGAAATCTTGGATGTAGCAGTGCCCGGCAGTCTCCTAAGGAGGGGCTTGGGAGCCCAAGTGTGCCCTCTCAGAGTGAACTGGTCACGTGTGAAGAGCAAGCTACAAGTTTGTTTTCATAACTTGAATTTATTCAGCAGTGTCCCAGATAAATAAATGTTCATATTCTTGTCTTAGACTGCGCTGTGGGGATGCCAAGCTGAGGAGGGGCTGGGTCACAGCCTGTGTCCCCTCCAGTACTTGTCAGTGTGAGTGACAAGCTGGTACCTGGCTGTTCAGGGGGCAGAGGGAGGCTCGGTGCTCGGACAGGCTTTGTGTGCTTCACAGGCAGCTCAGATATATTTCCAGGGTGCACTTGAGGCACTTTGTGGTAAGTTGAGGCCAGAACAGTCAGCCTGGGCACTACAGACCGAGGCTGGAGCACTTCCCTTCCCAGGGAAGGCTGGAGGCACAGACCAGCCTGCCGTTCAGCACATGTAGTGGGAGCAACCGCCGCAGGTTTTCTTCTGTATGGTATGGCCTGTTTCAGATGGCTTTGCAGAGAACCTGCTGCTTTACTTTCAGAGATTGGAAGGAAATATGACAGAGGTAATAGGAAATGGGCTCTCAGCAGGATTGAAGTGAAAACTGAAATTGGGCCCATAGCACCTCAGGTCACTGTGCAGCCACTGAGGATGGGGCATACTGGAGGATGGGGGGCTGGCAAGCTGATTGAGAGGTGGAGGGAGTGGGGGTTCAATGCTCTGACGACCACCATCAGGCCTGCAGCCTTGAAGTCCCAGAATGTTTGCAAGGAACTCTTAGTAACCTGACTTCTTTCTCTAGGAACTTGGGGGTTTTTTTTGTGTGTATGTGGTGTTTTGTTTTTTTTTTGCGGTATCGGGGATTGAACCCAGGGGCATTCTACCTCCGAGCTACACCCCCAGCCCTATTTTTTATTCTTGATTTTGAAACAGGGTCTTGCTAAGTTGCAGAGGGCCTCACTAAGTAGCTGAGGCTGGCCGCGAACCTGGATCCTCCGGTCTCAGCCTCCCAAGTACTGGGATTACAAGCGTGCGCCACCATACCCAGCATCATCCCAGTACTTGGAAGGCTGAGACAGGAGGATCCGCAGGTTCGAGGCCAGCCTCAGCTACTTAGTAAGGCCCTCTGCAACTTAAGAGAGACCCTGTTTGAAAATAAAGAATAAAAAATAGGGGTGGGGGTGTAGTTCGGAGGTAGAATGCCCCTGGGTTCATTCCCCAGTTCCACCAAAAAAAAAAAAAAAAGGAATTAGGAATCTCCTTTTCCTTTGTTACATGAATTTAGGTGTTCAAGAAAGAGCTGTCGTGTAAATAATGCTGATTTCTAGCAAGCTACAACTTTACTACTGCTTATTCACTGCACCCCAGCTGACAGCTAGAGCAGGCAGGAGGCAAGGTCTTCTCAAGGCTACTGCTCTGGGATGTGGGCCACTTCTCCGCTGCCTCGCTGCCTCTGTCCTTCTTGGCGTGTGTATGTTTGTGCATGCACAGTTTTCATTGAATTTGTGCTTCCCTTGTCCTCAGGTATGATGGTTTTTGCAAGGGAAAGAGAGGTTAGGACCTTTGTGTTAGGATCCTAAAGGAGCGGGAATTCCAGGATTTGTTTGGGGCTCAGTGTAAAGTTGTGCTTGAACCCATGTTACCAAGCTGAGGGTCAGACAGTGCTGGCTGGCTGGGGAGCATGGCGGGCCGTTGGTATGCCTCTGTGGCCTGTGTGTCCATTTGATGGTAGTGCCTCAAGTAGATTTCAGGGATGGCATATGTATAACTTGACGTGCATTATCTCATGTTCTAAATCACATCCTGTCTCAGTTAAGGCTTAAGCATAAGAGTCTCTGGCCTCACTGCTGCGTCTCTCTTGGACTATGGCCAGGTGGGTTAGCATGGTACGCAGCCACTAAGGCTTCTCTTCTTCCCTCTGCCCTTCTATGTACATGTTATGGCCTCCCCTTGGAAGGACCGCCCTCTTTGCCCACACCATGAATTCACCTGTGGGTGTCCCTCACAGAATGGGTCCCCACCCAAAGCTCCCTCCTGACCACCCTGCTGCAGAAGGCTGCTTGAGGGCTGCTGGGTAGAGGCACTTGAGAAGGAGGTTGCAGCAAAGGATCCAGAACTGTTGAAATCTATTCAGGGGACAATAAGCTCAAGTTTATAGAACATTGATCGTGTCCCATTTGTTGAATCCCAAAGACTTTCATTACAGGGAAACAAGTGTCTTTTTCATTTTAAAAGATGATCTGAAATGGTCTGCTGACCAGTGGCACTCTCTTACCTGAAGCTGGGCATTCCCACCCCTCCGGCACCCTCCACAGGTGCAGCACTCCGCAGGAAAGTGTCTTCAGTGACTCGGGCAGTGGGGCAGGTGCCCTGTCTGACCAGACCTCAGGCATGCCTCTCTGAGGAGACTCCTCACCACTGCTGACCCTAGGTCTGGATGCACACCCTGGGCAGCCAGCTCCTCAAGCACCCCTGAGATGAGGCGCTGAAGCACTCCATCTTCTGCCAGGCTGTGCTGCCTTGTGGTCCAGCCCCTTTAAAGCCCCTCTGTGAGGCTCCTGCTGCCACGCAGAGAGGGAACCTCTGCACAGCAACTCAGGTGAAGCGGTGCCCAAAGTGAGCTGCTTTGTTCCCAGCGAACAGAGTCCCCACACTTGAGAGGCTCACTCCTGATGAAAGAGCTGGAGCCAGCCAGGGACCGCTGCTGCCTGACCTGCTCTGAGAGCCCAGAGCTGTGCCCAGAAACCATGCGGATGTGAGGGCCACACCCCTGGACTTAGAGGTGAAGGTAGCTGTTAGGAAAGGCCTGTGGAAGGGCCTCTGAAGTGGCCCTTGAAGGGTAGCGAGGAGTCCTGAGGTCCAGGTGTAGGAAGGGGGTGTCAGCCCCAGAGGAGGGACACACCAACTGCTCAGTGAGCCAGAGCCTTGTGGCCTGAGCATCCTGACTTGCCATCAGAAGCATCTCAGTGCCTTCGCTGTGCTGTCAGTAGTTGTTAGCGTCTTTGCTGCAGGGTAGACATGAAGTCCCAACTTTGGATTCCTCTAGTTGGAGATCACTCTTAAAGGTGAGAGCAAAGGCCCCAGAGAGGCCCAGCTCAGTCATTAGACTTGAGCTCAGATTGTTGCAAATGGCGCCTTGGGTTTTGAGAGACAGTCTGGGTTGCATTCATTACTGCCTCTTGACTTTGTTCTCACATTGGTGACCTTAGTGTTCCTTCAGGAGTGAGATGCCCTGCGTGGTGTCAGGCTAGTTTTTGCTCAGCCTGTGTGTGAGAGGAGGTCTGTGGGCTCAGTTTCTCCTCGTCTGTGATAGCAGTCTAACTTCTCACATGTTTGTTTTCACAGAGTAACAGTTATCCCTCAATGAGCGATCCCTACCTGTCCAGCTATTATCCACCGTCCATCGGATTTCCTTACTCCCTTAATGAGGCGCCGTGGTCTACTGCAGGGGACCCTCCAATTCCGTACCTCACCACCTATGGGCAGCTCAGTAATGGAGACCATCATTTCATGCATGATGCTGTTTTTGGGCAGCCAGGGGGCCTGGGGAACAACATGTATCAGCACAGGTTTAGCTTTTTCCCCGAAAACCCTGCATTCTCAGCATGGGGTGCAAGTGGTTCTCAGGGGCAACAGACCCAGAGCTCCGCGTACGGCAGCAGCTACACCTACCCACCAAGCTCCCTGGGTGGCACGGTTGTTGATGGGCAGACAGGTTTTCACAGCGATACCCTCAACAAGGCACCTGGGATGAATAGCCTGGAGCAGGGCATGGTTGGCCTGAAGATTGGGGATGTCACCACCTCTGCAGTCAAGACAGTGGGCTCTGTTGTCAACAGCGTGGCGCTGACAGGTGTCCTTTCCAGCAATGGTGGGACAACAGTAAACATGCCAGTTTCAAAGCCAACCTCATGGGCTGCCATTGCCAGCAAGCCTGCAAAGCCACAGCCTAAGATGAAAACAAAGAGCGGGCCCGTAATGGGGGGCGCACTGCCTCCTCCACCGATAAAGCATAACATGGACATTGGTACCTGGGATAACAAGGGGCCTGTGCCGAAGGCCCCAGCCCCCCAGCAGGCACCGTCCCCCCAGTCTGCCCCACAGCCCCCACAGGTGGCTCAGCCTCTCCCAGCTCAGCCTCCCCCATTGGCCCAGCCACAATATCAGAGCCCTCAGCAGCCACCCCAAACCCGCTGGGTCGCCCCTCGCAATAGAAATGCAGCATTTGGGCAGAGTGGAGGGGCCGGCAGTGATAGTAACTCTCCTGGAAATAGCCAGCCTAATTCTGCCCCGAGTGTAGAATCTCACCCCGTCCTTGAGAAACTGAAGGCTGCCCACAGCTATAACCCTAAGGAGTTTGACTGGAATCTTAAGAGTGGCCGGGTGTTCATCATCAAGAGCTATTCTGAGGACGACATCCACCGCTCCATCAAGTACTCCATCTGGTGCAGCACAGAGCACGGCAACAAGCGGCTGGACAGCGCCTTCCGCGCCGTGAGCAGCAAGGGGCCCGTCTACCTGCTCTTCAGTGTCAACGGGAGTGGGCATTTCTGCGGGGTGGCTGAGATGAAGTCCCCCGTGGACTATGGCACCAGTGCTGGGGTCTGGTCTCAGGACAAGTGGAAGGGGAAGTTTGACGTGAAGTGGATTTTTGTCAAGGACGTGCCCAATAACCAGCTCCGGCACATCAGACTGGAGAACAACGACAACAAACCAGTCACAAACTCCCGAGACACACAGGAGGTGCCCCTAGAAAAAGCCAAACAAGTGCTAAGAATTATCGCTTCCTACAAACACACGACCTCCATCTTCGATGACTTTTCTCACTATGAGAAACGGCAGGAGGAGGAGGAGGTGGTGCGCAAGGTGAGTCTGTCTTGGGCACCTGCTGCACCTGCAGGGTGTCTCCTCATGCCTGTGCTCACCCTAGGCAGTCGGGGCAGGGAGCAGATGGGCTGTCCACCGGGATGGGTCCAATGACAGGCAGTTCCCTGCTGGCCTCTGGCAGGCAGTTGAGAGTGTATGGGAAGCATTGCAGAGCTGTCCCCCGGGACCTGGTCACTGGGAGGGTCCAGTGATGTTTGAGTGAATGTCATCACATGACTTTTGATTGCTTTTCAGGTGTGTGTGTGTGTGTGTGTGTGTGTGCGCTGAGGATTGAACCTAGGGGTGTTCTACCTCTGAGCCACACCCCCAGCCCTATTTTTTAAATTTTTTATTTGGAAGCAGGGTCTTACTAAGTTGCTGAGAACCTCAGTAAGTTGCTGAGACTGGCTTGGAACCTGCGATTCTCCTGTCTCAACCTCCCAAGTACTGAGATTATAGGTGTGTGCCACCAGGTCTGACTGCTTTTCAGTTTTTAAGAAGCATGGTAAATTGGGACCACTGTGTGCACATTTGGTTACAAAGAACATAAGGGAAGTTGCTCTGCTTGTTCTCTTCCTATCCTCTGTCCTGCGCAGTGTTCCCAGGGCTGGGGAAGGCCGTGAGGTCCAGAGCTGAGTGCAGTAGCCAGCCATCCGCCCGAGGGCTCTTGCTTCTCAAGCACTGCCCATCAGCAGTTGGAAGCTCTGGTCTGGTCTAGAAGTTATTTCTTATTTTCTTTTAAAAACAATATCCTGTGGTTTGGGGAAGCTTAAACCATTGAAATACTAAAGAGAATGGTAGGGGAGGAGCAGGTTTGGAACCCAGGCATTTTATAACAATAAACAGATGCATTCAGATCCATGTGGCTGGTCTCTGAGATGGTCCTAATTGCCTCTTAGATCTGTAGTAAATCTGCTGGGGGTCTGAGCCTCACACATCCCGGGAGCCAGTGCGTCTGCTCTTGAGGACCCGGTCCAGGTGCCCACAAATGGCCCCAGAAATGGGAAATAAGGACCTGACATGCTCCATAAAGCTTCCTTTATCTGAGGCCCCCTTTTTTCATGCAGTGTCAGTTGGCAGTAGCTGGGTTCCCAGTCTTCTCTGTCCTCTGCTAGAGGAGGAATTACTAATGTGAATGCAGTGTCCTGAAGTGTTTGGAGCGGAGAGGTGAGCAGAAGGGGCCCGTGGCAGTGCGGGCACCATTGAGTTACCCTCATTGTGAATAGGCTGGGGTTCACAAAACTGGAAAAGTGTGAGGAGAAGGGGATGTTACTTATTTCCAGTTAACCTTGTATTTTAGCTCTTTTAGATATAATATACAGTCATACATCACCTACAACAGGACAAATTCCAAGAAAAGTGTTGTTTGAGTGATTTTAGGCCTACAGACATCGTAGAGCCTTAGTGCAAACTAAGATGGCCACAGTGCCACCAGTCGATGCGGTCCTGTGGGACTGCTGTCATATGCTGCATGTAGTTGACACAGTGCGTGGCTTGCTGGATTTGCAGGGTTAGAATAAGGGTCATTGATGAGACTTAGGTCTGGCTTTAAACTGGCATCTGGCAATGTGTCTGCATGCTCAGTTTTTCCTCTTAAATACTGAGTACTTGGGTTTTCCTAAAGCACACTGGGGCCCAGAGCTTGGTGATGAGCTTAGGGTTATAACTCTACCCCTGATCTGGTAGGTGTTTGTGAAATTGTAGTGTCCTAAAACTTGCATTATAACAACTTGATGCTTAGACACTGCATTTTTTTGTTGAGTCTCAGGTTAAGCCTGTGAGTGACCTGCAGTGGGGGGCCTCCACTACCTGCCTTGTGAGCCTTCTGGGAAGGAGCATGGTGACCTTCCCCCAAACCATGTCAGCCCAGACAAAAGCTTTTGACTCACATAGTTGAGTGTTGTGTTAATTTGTGCTATTGAAAGCACCAAATAAGAACCCGATTTGCCAGTGGTTCTGGTGGAATTTCAGGTGTCTTGAGCTTACTGGGCAGAGAAATGAAGGTGTCTCTTGGTGGTCCTCAGGCTGATGCATACCCTGCTGCGCTGTGTTCTAGCTGCCTGCCAGGCACTTTGGTCTCCTTCTAATAGTTGGGTTGTAGTTTATTCAGGAGTCAGAACTTGGGTGTTTGGAGTTGAGACCCAAGGTCTCCACTGAGGAGTGCTGTGTGGCCTTCAGAATGTGGTGTGCTGCAGAGTCAGGAGCCGTGCCTTCCTCTGGGTGGGAGCACCAGCAGCTGCTGGCCAGGAGCTCCCAGGGCTACTTGAGAACAGACATCAGATGGTTATCATAACAGTTTTGCAAAGTCCCCTTTCAAAATTCCCCTGTTCAGCTGTAAATTTGGAAACATACTGATTTCTTTCTTTTTCTTTTCTTTTCTTTTTTTTTTTTTTTTTTTTTGCAGTGCCGGGGATTGAACCCAGAGGCATTCTACCTCCTGGCTACACCCTCAGCCCTATTTTTTATTCATTATTTTGAAACAGGGTCTCACTAAGTTGCGGAGGCCTCACTAAGTAGCTGAGGCTGGCCGCGAACCTGCGATCATCCTGTCTCAGCCTCCCAAGTACTGGGATTACAAGTATATGCCACCACGCCCGGTTCAGTGTTCTATTTAATATCAGGGAATTGGGCTGGTGAGAAGAGCTACAACTGGATGCATCCCACTTGCCCTTCTACTCTTTGTTAACCAAGTGACTCAGAGCTTACTTTTTAGCCAGTCGATAGACTTTAGTGACCTGAGCCACTGGGAGGTTTAAATGGGAGAAAATACAGAAGAGCGGCTCCCATGTAACTGGCACACTTGAGTCCCCTTTACATGCTAGCTCTTTCTTCCAAGTACAGATAACTTTATATTTCTAATGCGTTTTTCCATATTACATGACAGTGACATGTGAGGGAAAGCTGGCAGTGGGAGGTGGGCCCATTCACTGCCTGTGCAGAGGGCTGTCTTGGGAGGGGTGCAGCAGAACACGGTGCCTCCTGTGTGGGTGGCTGCCCTGCCCTGGTCTGGGCATGGGCCACTGAGCAGGAGCATGCGTGCAGACCTGTGGCTCCGACCCATAGGGCAGCCTCTGGTCTCACTTCTACGGGGATTCGCCTGTACATCACAGTTGCTTGGTGTGTCACTCAGTGTATTAAACAACTCTCTTCTTTTTACAGGAACGGCAGAATCGAAACAAACAATAAGGACAAACCAGTTTCTTGTGTGGTTCACAGTTGACTTTGAAAACAGAGTCTGAAACTGTATGCTTGGTGCTGTCTTTGGCGTCAGCTCCAGTGTGTTGTACTCATGCGGGGTTGAGTTGTTGCATCTTTACCTTCTTGGTAGTTCATTTTTGCCAGATGGATCTGCATTCATTTGTATTTTTTCTATGTATTAAAATGTAGAACTCACTAATAAAGAAGTATTTTTTGTCAGCTTATCAGACTGACCTAATGAGAAATACAAGTATCCTTAAAAATTACAAAACAAAAAACCTAATACATCCCAAAGATTTTTTTTATTTTGGCAGAAATTATGTTCTTATTCTTATAACCAACCATTTAATCTATCCATAGACTTTATATGTCCCACCCCTTTACTACTTTATAGCAAACACAAGAACCCATAAGTTGTTTTGTCATTTAGTGTGCTGTTAAAATCGCAGTACTGAAATCAAAAGGTTAGTGATCACCCTGTTCAGTTGGTTTGCCATTCTTACTCTCTGTGTTATCTAAGATGCTAATCTGTCCATTTTTTCTACTAGACAGATAAATTTTAGTTTTCTAATGTGGCCACCACATTTGTGTCTTGGGAACAGCCATTCCTCACAGTGCATTGCCACGCTGAGCGGGCCGCCTCCGCCCTCACTGCCCTGCTCTCTGATCGCTGCGGAGGAGTAGAAAGGTGTTCTAGGTCTGGTTCCATGTCTAGGCGTTCTTAGTTGTTTGCAGATCATTTTTAATTTTCCCCTTTTTTCACTTGAGAATCCTAATGCCATCTTGAGTTTTTATACCAATAACGCTGAGCTTTAAAGTAGGATCTGATAGTGTAATGAATGATGCTGCCGACTGTAAATCTCACTGTGTGTGTCTAATTTTTTTTCCTGTTGAATGGGTAAAAAAAGCAAAAAACAACAAAAAAACCTTTTAGAAAACAGTTTTGCTGTCATGTTTTGTGGAATGAGGGGCTGTTGAGGAGCTCTCGCCACCTGGAGTTGGAGTTTAGCATGGAAGTGGTGCTCATGCCCGCCGCCCTCGCACACGACTGCACGCGCCCGCCGTAGAGGATCCGTACTGTTTTAGAGAGCAGATACCTTCCGAAACTATGTACTCCAAGACCCTCTGCGTTAAAGTTTAAGCTGTATTATTTAGACTTGTATTTAGAACGTGTCACTTCCTCTGAGCTGTTACTGCCTGTATGGAGTCATGGACAGCACTGGACCGCTGTCCTCTAGGAGAATACAAGCCTTAATAAACACACCTGTTTAGCAAGTCTGCGCCCTTGTCCTTCCCCGCCTCGTGGGGGCTGGGGGGTGCTTGTTTGTTACAGCTGCACAGTCAGCGCACCGAGAGGGTTGGGGGGTTGCTGGCCACCTTGGAGCTGGAGGTGGTGCCCCGGACTCTGCCTAGTGTGGTGGACGCTGGCCTGTGTATCCGGAATGAACAGAGCAGGACAGCTCCAGAGGCCTGGAGTGGAGGCGCCATCTCTGCTCACTGCCCCAGCTGCCCCTGGGACTGGTCCTTCCCTCTGCTACAGCCCTGCTTCACACAGACCCTGCAATTGTCTCACCTTTCTGAGAACCAGGAGTGGGCAGCCCAGCCTCCTGGCAGAGTCCCTGAGGCTCAGGGTCTGGCTGTGTGGCTTGATTGATTGATTGATTGATTGTGGTACTGAGGATAGAACTCAGGGGTTCTAACCCCCAGTCCTTCTTTATTTTAAAACAGAGTCTCACTAAGTTGTTGAGGCTGGCCATGAACCTGCAATCCTCCTGTCTCAGCCTCCCAAATACTGGGATTACAGGGGTGCGCCACCATGCCTGGCTCTGGCCATGTGATTCTGGCACATTCTGTGCTGCACAGGGACTGGGGGCCCAGGAGAAATGGGGCACTGCGGGGGTCCTGGGGGGTGGAAATAAGTGTGAATGCTGCCCAGAAGACACAGTGCCCCAGCTGGCCTTCCTGGCTCCACCTCAATTCCAGGGCAGTGTGGGGAGCAGACACGGGACCAATCCTTCTGTGGCTGCTTCTGGCTAGTCACCACCCTTGGAGGCTGGTGAAGGATGGGGGGGCAGCTTTGGGGAGTGGGGGCTAGGAGAGCTCACGCCCCGGCAATGCCAGAGCTCTGATGTCTGCCTTTGGTGCAGTCAGGGAAGGCTCCCTTAGGACAGCAAGCCGAGAGCTGAGGTCGAGCTGGGCAGCGGGGCTCTGAGAAGAGCCTTCTAGTTAGAAGAGCAGTGTGGGCAAAGGCTTCCAGGCAGGAGGGGCGCTGAGAGTCCAGGGGCGGGGGAATTCTTTCCTGCCTCTCCTCGGAGCTGCCCTCCCCTCTGCACCACACGCAGACACGCCTAGGTCTGGAGAGAAACCTGGAAGCAGGCCTTTCTTTGGGCTGTTTGGTCCTTAGGCACTGGGAATGTCTCCAACCTTTGGGCAGGTAGGCTCTGAGGGGGCTTGTCATCCTGTCCAGGGATGGCCATAGGCACACAAATGCACAAGTGCACACACAGGCACATAACCGTGTGGGTGTGTGCACAGTACACACAATATACATAAACAAGTGCACATGGGCGCATACTTGCACACCCAAACATGCACACATACATATACACTCACTGATGCATACAGGTGCATACACGTGGGCTCTGGTTAAACTGATGGGTTGGCTGTAAAGATGGAGACAGTCCCAAATAAGCAGGAGCCCTCGGGGGATCTGCTTTCCCCTTTGGATGCGAGTCAGCACCCACCACCTCAGGTCTAGAATTCCTGGGTACCTGCATGTGAGGAAAGGGGATTTAGCTGGAAACGGGCCTTTCTGTGGGCTGTTTGGTCCTCAGGTTCTTGGGATGTCTCCAGCCTTGGAACAGGTGGGCTCTGAGGGGGATTGTCACCCCATCCAGGGATGGTCACTATCCCTTCTAAACCAAGAAGCAGGACTTTGCCCCAAGAGGGTGTGCACCTCTCTGACCACTGAGTGGCTGGGAAATACCTTTTGGAGGTCTTTGGGTATGTTGGAAGATTGTGGGGAAAGGACCTCGGAGACTGTCCAAGGCTAGCTGGTCAGGCTGCTTGGGCAGTGAAGGACTGTCCTGATGGGGGGTCAGGGACCTGGGCATCTGTCATGGAGCCCCCTTCACTCCACTCTAAGCTCTCAGCTCCACCCTGTCACTGCCCCTTTCGAGTCCTCAGTATGTGCTTGCCTTCTGTGTAAGTCAGCTTTCTGTCACTACAACAAAATACCCGAGATAGTTAATTTGTAAAGAGAAATTTATTTGGCTCACAGGTTTGGAGGTTCCAGTCCATGATTGGGTGGACCCATTGCTCTGGGCCTCTGGTGGGGGTGTGGATGGCAGTGGCGGGAAATGTATGGTGGAGCAAACAGCTCACCTCGTGGCCAGGAAGTGAAAGAGGAAGAAGCTAGCGTTCTACGGTCCCCTTGGAGGGCACACTCCCAGCGACCTAAAGTCCCCCACTAGGCTCCACCTCCTAAAGATCCCACCCCCTCCCAATGGCGCCACGTGGGGACCAGGCCTTCAACACCTGGACTGCTCGGGGACACCCACCCAAACCATACACCTTCCTAGGAGAATATGGGTCTCTTGGTGACCTTTGGTGGCCACAGTTTCCACCATCCAGATCTTCTTAATTCTTCTCCTCCACCGGCACTGCTTCAAAGAACTGAAAACAGGAACAGCTAGTTTGCAGGATCCACCCTGCAAAGTCGATGATGATACTGGTGATGATGATGGAGATATTGGTGATGGTGGTGATGGTGACGGTGAAAACTGCTCACATTTACTGAGTGGACATGACTGAACTCACCCTAAAGCCACTGATGGGGAAACTGAGGCTTGGAGGGGTGAAGGAATTAGGTGAGTCCTGACTCTGGGAACCCAAGACCACACCCTCATGCCCCTGTGGCCCAGGGAACCACCTTCCTTTCTGCTGCCTTCAGGAAGTCCCTCCTGTGTTCCAGGCTCCATTCTACCTGGTTGGTCCTAGGTGGAGTACAGGGGCCCATGTTGCCCTCTCTGTCCATTAAGGTCTTGCAGCCTGCAGGCTTTCCCTGACCTTGGGGTACTTGTGGGCTGGTCCCCCGGAGGGGTTCAGAAATACTTGCTGAAAGAAGGAACAAATATCAAGATGTGCAAAGGCTTGCCCTGTGTCCCTGAGGTGTGTCAGGTAAGGGGCAGTCTCCCAGTGGGGAAGAGACTACCTGCACTCTCCCTGTTCATTCAGTGGTGTTTGGAGCTAAGGCCCTTCCTTCACCATTCCCATCCAGGTGCAGAATCCTGCAGTAGCTCCAAGGCGCCCTCATGTGGTGAACACAGGCACCCGCAGGAGGGCCTTGCTGCACTGGCCCAGGGAGCCAAGGGTGTGTTGGGGCGTTCTGCGTGTGCCCCACCGTTGGCTCTGTGCTGCCTGGTTGCACTTTGAGACCACCTGGACTTGGTCTGGGTGCTTTGTGAACAGCCCATCCTGCCACTGTAGAGGCAGTGCATGCTGTGAGGAGCTGGCCCTGGGTGCCACGTGGACCCACATAGCCTAGGGCTAAGACTTGTCCCCAGCCTGGTCTTCTGTCAGCCATTCATCCATGTGGGCTTAGACTCTGCACACAGGGCTGGACTCCCCTGGGGTTGGCCAAGGTCTTGGTCCTGGCTGGGGCTTTCAGGAGGAGGGTCCAGAGTGGACACTAGGAACAGCCAGAGCCCTCCTGCACATCCTGAGCACAAACTTGTGGGGGCGTGGCCCCAGGACCAGGCTGGAGTACCCATCTTCGGGGCTCTGGGCTGCATCTGGCCCATGCCCATGGCCAGTGGTGACTCAGTGGCCAGGCAGGGAAGGGAAGGGGCAGCAGGGGCCCGCAGGCATCTCTAGGACAGTCTGAATATGGAACGTCACCCACTTCCGTCCTGCTCAGTCTCCCCCATGGCCCTAGGGAAGGGCTCACTGCCCTCTGCTTTCAGTTGGTCCCACCTTGTTGGAGCAGCTGTGGAAATGGCTTTGTGACATTCTGAGTCATTTCTAGCTCCCTATCCCCAGCACAGGGGACTTTCTGCCCATCTTCCCATTGAGAGCTTTCTGGAGGGTGAAGGCTACCTTTTGGGATCAGGCTGTGCCAGCCAGGGTGGGGGTGTAGAGCTGAGGTGGGCAGGCATGTGACCACCTCTGTGGCTATTATGTTTTGGCTGGTGCCCCTAAAGAGAAGCCAGGGCAGTCTGCATCTCAGCTCTGCAGGGAGAGCTGTGAGAACGTGGGTGGCAGGGGAGGTGCCTGGCTCTGCAATCGGGGCTTTCCACTCCCTCTAAAATGAGCCCCAGCCCCGGCAGCCCTGCCCTGGCCTCCACCTCCAGGAACCTCTGCTTGCTTCCCACTTGGCCCAGTGTCTCATCCACCCAGTTGCCCACGAGGAAGCCTCAGGTGGCCCTGGGGACACACTGGTCTTATTCTTTGCATTGTGCTGAAGAGGAAACACTCTCCAGTGGGGGAGGAGGGTGGCTGGACAGAGGGAACCCTGGGCCTCGGTCCGATGATGGGTCCGGGCCAGCATGCAGGCAGGGTGGGGTGAGCAGGCCTGCCATGTAAGGCCCTTGCATCTGGGCTCCCATGTACCCAGGGGCTGGCAGGGAGTGGGCTCCAGGGTGCATGCCATGCAGGAGCATGAGAAGACCCCCACCACCACCTTGCTCCCTCTGGGATGAGGTTGCCATAGAGGCAGACCCCCCTCCCTGGTAGAGTGAAGGCCCTTTCCAGCCATCCCTCTAGCAAGCTGGGGGAGTAGCACTTTGCCACTTTCATCTCCTTCCTGTCCCCTGCACCACACATAGTTTGCTGAGCCCCTGACCACACAGTCCTGAAACGGCAGTCCAGCCTGGCACCAGGGAACCACCCACCACCAGCACCCAGGCTTATGGCACAGCCGGGAGCAGAGAAGTGAAAGATCCCGGGTCCTACTTTCTGCACCAGAGGCCCGCCCAGGGGCCTGGACTTGGGGGAAAGGAGGGCGGGGCCTCTGGATGCTAAGGGCACTGGGAGCCCCACCTAGGAGCGGGGAGGGGGCAGGGCAGGGCCCAGGGCTGGACACCCGTGGGTGGGGAGCGTGGCTCTTGCTGCCCCTCCTTCCCCTGCCACCTGTGTGTGTGTGTGCAAAGAAGCTGCCGGTGGCGACACTGGTAGGAATTTGGAGGAGGCTGAGGGGCAGGGGCATCACTCGGAAGCTGTGCCAGGTTTGATTCAGAGCAGAGGGAGCCTTGCATGGGGCTGGATCTTAGGCCAGGAGCTTTCTCTCTCTGGCCCCCACACTGGGGAGGGGCACTGTGCCCATCAGGGGGATGTTCTCAGCCCTCTGCCCAAGCTCACTGTCCACCAGAATGACTGCCCAGCACCACGCCTGACAGCATGCTGTGCGCCAAGCCCTGGCTTCCTGAGCCAGGTGGCCTCAGTGTGTGTGTGTGGATGTCAAGTGTGAGCAGGAGGACAGGCATCTGGGCTGGGACATGTGCGGCCATCCCTGCCAGTGTGGTGGAAGGTTCCTGGCCCCAAGGGTCTCAACAAGGCCAGTGGCTCAGCCTCCACAGTTCTGAGCTGGGTTCTGTGGCACATGGGCCTCCCCACACAGAGGCAGATGGTGTGGCAGCGCGGCCACCACAAGGTCCGCTGTGTGGAGGCAGCACACTTGGGCTCCATGGTCCCTGGGCTGCCCAGGATCCAGCCCTGTCCCCCTGCGCTGGAGCACAGGCCTGGCTAGGGAGCTGAGGCTGAGCTCAGTGTGACTCACACCTCCCAGGGGAGGGTACTGGGAAGAGGGGGGCAACCTGGCCTTGGCAGAGTCTGGGGGCTCACCCCAGGAGGCCCCATTAGGTCGGTGCTAAGGGCAGGGTGCCTGGGGCCTCACATCCCTCAGCTCTCCAGCCCCCCCCCCACCCCAGCAGCTTGGAAGGTCATTCAGGTCAGGAGCCAAGGATCTGGGAAGGAGTGGGGTGCAAAAGTGGAGCCCTGGTCCAGGGGAAGGGCAAGGGCCACGCTCCCTCCGAGGGAAGGTCCTGACTGCAAGGTTGAAGGTGTTTCTAAGCAGCCCCAAGGTCAAGCTCAGGCTGGACAAAGGCCGCGTGCCTGTGCCTAGCAGCGGGCCCCATACCTGGGAGCTGCTGCCCCACCAATCCCTTTAGTCCTCCTTGAAGTGACCTTGGGATCCCACCCCTTCCCTAAGACCAGAGATGACCCTAGAGGCTACTGTCCCTGCCCGCTTATGGGGGAGGAAGGGAGAAGGGGTCACCGAGCCCAAGGTCAGTGCTGTGGTGGGGACAGTGTTTGCTGGGGCTGCCTGGGCCACTTCCCCTCCTCCAGGGGGCAGGAGATTGGAGGAATGCGTCGCTGGCTCTGCAGCGGCTCTGATTTGGCGCAGGGGTGGGAAGATGGAGGCATGGGTGGCCTCTGCCTGCAGCGTCTATCGCAGGGTAGAGGGCTGGAGGGCTGGGGCAGGTTGCCTGCAGTCTCCTTTCCCATCCCGATGGGGTGAGGGTGGGGTGGAGGTGCCAACACCTGAACCCAAGTGGGTCTTTCTTTCTGGTTTTCTGCAACCTGCATCGGGTCCCAGACTGGGAGAGCTTGAGGAGGCTATGGCCCCTGTTCAGGCTCGGAGCTCGCAGGAGGGGTTCATCCTCCCTGAGCAAAAACACTGGGAAGTTGCAAAGCCAGGGAATGGGGCACAGAGGGCGCGTCGTCTTGCACTGACCAGTCCCCGTCCACATAGGCAGCACGGTCCTGCAGCCTTGGGGACCCAGAGCAGGCGGTGGGAGGAGAAGAGGGTGCCAGCGCAGAGGCGCGTGCCAGGGCGCCAGCAGGTGGCGCTGCTTCCGAGGACTGGAAAAAAAATGCCTGCAGCAGACCTGAGTGGGTGTCACTGCGGCTGCAGATGGTGATGGGGGAGGGATTTGTCATTTTCTCCCTGGGCTGCGGAGCCTCACGTGCCTCGCGTCCCGCATAGCCCCAGCGAGGTTTGGGGGCGGGATGCGTCCAGCGCACCCGCCCGCCCTCAGGTTTGGACCCTGGGCACTGATGCGGACTCCCCTCCCCCAGTGCGAACGGGTCCCTAAGGTGCGGGGGCCAACCCAGGAGCTCAGTGAGCACCGCCCCCACCCCGCGCGGGCGGCCGGAGGACAGACTTTTCAGTGACCTCAGACCCTACCCTACCCCCTCCATTGTTACCGTGGCAACTGTCCAGGGCGCCCCCAGTGGGGTCGAGTGGCACTCGGGACACACTTGCTCCGCGCGCCGCGGCGCCCTGTCCCGCGGGGGCCGCTCCACCACCAGCACCGCGGACAGCGCCGGACCCGCCCGGACCCAGCCCCAGCCCCAGCCCGCGCGGCCACCCACCTCCCCGGTGCAGTCCCCCGGCCCGCCGCTCCCCGCGGACCCTCTCTTTGTCTCCCGGCCCCCGCCGCCCTCTGCGGGCTCTTGGGCACTCGGGGCTGCGGACACACGTGGCCCGGGCCCGGGTGGCCGCAGGCTAGCCTCGCGGTCGCCCCGCCCGCCCCAAGACGCCCGAGGCAAGCGGGCCCCTTTGTGTCCCGCGGCCAGATTCCCGGCCCGGCAGCTGGGCCGCCCTCTGGGCGGGCGCATTGTTCCCGGGATTTGTCCGCGGCGCGAGGGGCCGCCGGGGGCCAGGCTCGCCTTTTTCCTGCGGGAGGGGCGCCGCGCCGGCCGCCTCGCGGGCCATTTCCATGAGAAAGGAGCGGCGGAGGCGCCTCTCTTGGCATTCACCGCGTGCCTTAATTGTATAGACATTAAATCAAGGTCCGCTGTGAACACGCAGAGGGGCCCTCAGGGCTGCGGCGGGCGGCCCGGCGGGGTCGGGGCAGCGGCTCTGGCGTGCGTGGGGTCCTTGCCCGAGGGGCGCGAACGCTCCGGCGTCTTCGCTGCGGGGCGGGCGGGGCGGGGCGCTGCGCTAGGCTGGCGGTGCAGCCCTGGTCCGCCCCCGACTCTGAGGAGCCCGCTCTCCTCCCCCTCCCGCGGCAGAGAAGGGCCCCAGGCAAGTCCCTCGGGGCGTTCCTGGAGCCGATGCCCCGCGGAACCGCGGCGAGGGAGATGCAGGAGCCCGTGGGGCGAGCGAGCGCGTGCGCGCCGTCGCCACCCGCGGTCCTCCGAGGGGTGCCGAGCTCGCTCCGACCCGTCCGCACCAGCCTCTTCGACGCTGTCCTGGCCGGACCAGGAGCGCGCACTGAATGCGGTTAAAATAAAGAACCTCGATGTTCAGAGATGAAAACCAGTCTCTTTTTACAAGCCGGCGAGCTCGCCCTCCCCGTGCGCTGCGGACCGGAGAGGAGGCGCTCCTGGAGGGAAAGACGGGATGACCCGCAGAGGCCGCCTGCCCGCTCGCCCCGACCGGGCCCCGAGCGCAGTTACCGGTCCGGGCGGGAGCCGCCGCCGCCGCTGCTCCTGGGCTGCCACCGCCTCCGCTCCCAGGCCGCCCACTCCCGCCTCCTCCTCGGCGCCCGCAGGCCCCGCACGCCGCTACCCGGGGCGGAGGAGGATGCGGGGACGCCGCCAGGAGAGCCAGGCACGTCCCGGAGCGCCGTGGGCCGCTGGCAGCCAAGCGTCCGCGGGGTCGGCGCTGCGGGAGCCCGGCTCCCGTTCGTCTGGCCCGGCCCAGGTGCGACCGTCCCCGCGCTCGCCGCCGCCGCCTCCGCGCGTATCCGCGCTCGGCTTCGGCACCGGGCGATTATCACTGGGGCGCGCGGTGACGTCACCCGGACACCGGCTCCGCCGCCGCCTCCCGGAGGTGTCCTTGAGAACTGCGGGGCACGCGCGCCGCGCACACACGCCCCGCGCGCCCGGTGCTTCCCGCGTACACGCGCCGCGTCCCGCCCCGCGCGCTCCTCCGCTTGCTGGGACGCAGCCTTGGAGCGCCCTCGACCGTGCCAGGCGCCTGGCTGCCGCACGTATGCCAGGAACCGCCTCTCCCACACTCCAACGCTCGCTCTGCCCTCCCGCACCTTCGCAAACGCTCTTCCTGCAGCCCACCGGCCGCAGCCCCTCTGGCGTCCCGTCGACACGCACCAGCCACACCCCGCCACGAGCTCGCTGCGCCGCGCGCATGCGGTGCCTGCACACGTCCCGCTGCACCCGCAGACACTCCGCACCCAGGCCCGCACCGCGGGTTCGCGCTCCCATCCTCCCCGCACACGCATTCGCTCCCAGCGGCCACTCCAGCGCCCCTCTCTCCCAGAGGAAGTTAAGGGTCCCAGGGCTCTCCAGCTGGCCGCCCTGCTGGTCTCTTTACATGGAGGAGGAGAGGTTCTCTCCCCTATCAAAGATTGTTCCCCTTTCTCACCGTTTCCTGACTGGGTGGGGGCTCTTGCCGGCAGGGACCAGGGAAGCAGGCAACACTTCACGGCTGACTGCAGTCAGGTCTGCTCCCTGGGGTCCTTTGGGGAGGTGACCCTGAACTGGCCTTCTAGGGCCGGGGATCAGCGGCTTCCCCAAGCCACGCCACCCGAGCCTCCCCTGCCGGCCTTTGTTCCCAGTACAGAGGGCGAAAAAGCGGTAGGCCCAAGCGCAGCCGGCAGGCCTCTGTCCCCCTCTCTTTCCTCGCGGGGCCAACCCAGCCCCTGCGCCATCTGCCCTCGGAGCAGAGCCTGGCTGACCCTCCCGTCCTGGGCGCAGGGCTGGCTTCCTTCCTTTCTCACCCTCTCCAGCTCCGCCGGAACCAAGGACTGCCCGGGCAGCCCGCTGAGCGGAGGTCTGCACGTTGGGAGGCTCTGCCCGCTCCCCGCTGGTCCTCAGCCCGTTGGGGTGCTCCTCCCTTCCCAGCCGCAACCCCTCGCCCTTTGCAGGTGTCGAGGAGGACCTTTCGCGCGTCGGATGCGCAAGGCCGCACTCCTGCAGGGCCCACCGAAGCGGCACTTTCCTCAGCTCCCAGCCCACATCTCGGGAAGCCGCCCCCAGCCCGCAGGCGCCGGCAGCCACTGGGTGCAGGCCCGACTCTTGGGGTTGGGGGGCGGGGATGCCCGGAGCGGCACTTCAGCTTCGTTAGAGACGGGGGTCCCCCTTTGCCTCTGCGGTGGGGCCGCTGACCCTCATCCCGAGCGCTGGGCCAGGCCTCCAGCGCGGTCTGGGCTCTGCAGCCTCAAGGTCCGCTGTCCATGGTGTTGAAACTGAAGCCTGAACCCCCCAGGGTCGTCCCCAGACTTTTCGCCGGGTCCTCTTCCCACCGAGGGTCGGGGCCCAGGCGCGACCACAAGGGCAGACTCCCCATCCTCAACCCGCGCGCGCGTGCGCCTCCCACCCTGGGCTTCCTGGACCGTCCGAGACGTCTCCGCTTCCAGCTCCCCAAGCTCGTTTCCTTCCTAAGGGGGAGGACTCCTTAGCACCCCTCCCCCCGCGCCTCGGGTTTACCGACTCCGAATGGGATCCGCACTTAGCACAGGGTCGGCTCGGTCAGGGGCCCCTCCCAGACCCGTTCTTTTCCCGGGCTAGAACCGCCCTCTGCAGCCCCTAGCTGTAGGCGGGAGGTCTCTCCAGCAGGCCAGGGCGGGGTGGGGAGGGAGGATGGGGGCTGCTCCCTTCCCAGGAGTCAGACCAGATTTCGCATCCCCGGAGCAGCGCGCCAGCGGTGTCCTCTGGCTATTTCCTCCGCTCCGACCTCTGCGCGCGGGCTAGGGTCCCTGGCTCGCTCCTTCCATTCCCGCGTGCGTGCAGCGGTCGGGCCGGGCGGGCTGGGGGAAGGGCCGTCCTGGGCAGGGGGTGGAGCCGCCAGTCGGTGCGGCGCGGGAAGGGGAGCCCACCGTCCGCATTCCGCCGCCCTCCGGGTGGGGACCTTCTTGGTGGCCCCGGAGCCTCGGAAGGTTCCATTAAAGTCAACTTACTGATGCTGGGCCTGGTCTCGGGTTTGTGCTCCCCTGGGCTCCGCGGGGCCCAGCCTCTCCTCTCTTCTGTCCGCTGCCGCCACGCCGCCACCTCTCCCGAGCACACCGCGAATGTGTTAGTGAATTTATTTATTTGCTAGCTCCCGGGGACGTGGTGGTGGTGGAGGGTGAGGGTGGGCGGCGGGGCCCCGCTGGCTATGCTTGGGTTCCAGACGGCCGCCTCGGTGCGCACAAAGGCCGGGCGTACCGCGGCCCGGCAACTTCGAGCAGGGTCAGGTGGCTCGGTGGGGGCGGGATAAAGAAGGGAGGGATGCGGCGAGACCCCCCCCTTCCCCGCTGCCGCCATCCCAGAACTCCGGCGATAGCATGGGATTAAACAGATCTTCAGAGACCCGTGGAGAGCCCCCTCCCTTCCCGCCCCTTCTTCTTCGTCACACCAGCTCGTCCCCCGCCTCCGCGGGAGGCCTGTCATTCCTCCAGAAAGGGGAGGGGCCACGGCCCACATCTGGGAACCACTGGTTCACAGCCTCTTGACCCTTGACCCCACCCTCTTTGGGAGGGGAGGAGCAATGGAGGAGGAGGGCCTTGAATTGCTGCACACCCCTAGCTCCCCCCCACCCAGCATGCAAGGAGGGTGGGGAGGAGCCCGCTGCAGGGGCCCGCAGTACAGATATGGCCAGTGTAGACCGGCAGAGGGTTTCCAGCCTGAGGGAGGAGGGGCTCCAGGCTCCACCCCTGCCCCGCGTCCCCCTGCAGCCCCTAAATGGTCCATAGCTTCTCAGTTTCAGCCTGGTCCTGGGGCACCAGTGCGGCTGTAGCTGCCTGGGTAAAGACCTGGAGCGCCCATCGAGGGAGACCAGGTAAGCCACATGTGTGGGCTGGGGTGAGCAGGGAGTGCCGGAGGCCTGGTGCCCTCTCACAGGGACTGCCCAAGGCACGGCAGAGACCAAGGGGCACTGGACTGCACTCCTGGCCCATGGCGGGAACAGCCCTTTGTTCCCTAGGGGCCAATTTTTCAGTCAGAAGAGTGTCCCTGGCCAGGCCTGGGTGCCCCTGCCCAGCCCCCTGATTTTCTGCACCCGTGGCCAGGGTGCAGAACCTGGGCCAGCCCACTCCCAGTAGCCCCCGCCCGGCTAGCCCTGTCCCTTCCACAGAGGGCTAGGTTTTGGCTTTGGGGCAGTGGCCTCTCATTTCCTCTGGGCCCAGTCTGGGAAATCAGAGGATTATGTTGTGGAGAGGGAGGAAGCTGGCCACACCCAGCCTGGTGTGAGAGGCTTGCCCCCACCCCCAGCACTGCCTTTAGCTGAGCCCCAAGGGGTCTGGGAGCAGAAACTTGAAGATTGAGGAAGGCAGGGTCTAGTCTTTCTGGGGTTCCTCCAGGGCATGCAGAGCCCCTCCTGCTGGTCTGCATGGAGACTGAGGGTGAGGACTTACACTTGGGACTAGGCCCTTGCAGAGCTAAGGTGCATGGGGGGGGCAGTGAGGTCCTCCCTCCAGGGGGCCCCTGACTGCTCATCTCAGAAGCCAGGCAGAGGGAAGGTGGAAGGAGGCCAGCCTGGCCCCAGGGCCAAGGCCCTTTGTCCCCAAGTCTGTGTGGCAGCCGGGCTCTGTGTTGTCCCTGTTGCCCCCTTAGCTTACAACCTGACCTCTGGATGGGGAGCCCTTAGGTAGCCCTCCCTGTGGAGCCCCGGTCCTCAGAGGCCCCTGGAGTGTGCAGCCCATCCTTCACGGCCCCCCTCCTTTGGTTCTTGAGGCCCCAGAGCTCAGGGTCCCAGCAGAGAGGGCCCTACCCCATGTCCCCTGTGGGGCTGAGCTGGCCTGGACCTGGATCCCCCAAGACTGAGGATCCTGAGAAATGGCCCGGCTCATGGGGAGCAGGGAGACCTCATTGACCGGCTGTTGGGCCAGACCTGGGAGGGGTGAATGGAGAAAGGGTCTGATAGTTCTGGGGCCTCCTCTTCATGGGCTGTGTCCCTCCTGTGGGACCGTCTACCTGCCCTTGCTCGGGGTCAGGGTACCGGCCCCTCTCAGCTGTTTAGGCTCCACCAGCTGGTCTGGTCTGCTGGTCTTGGGGTTCTCAGGAGGGGCCTCTGGACTGCTGTCTACTCTTAGAGATGAGCACTCCCCTACATCCTCTCCGGAGATGCCCCCACCCCATCCATCAGGTGCCTGTGCTGGGGAGAAACAGGAACTTCCTCTACAGTGCTACCCAGGAGACCCCATCCCATGTCAGCCCAGGAGGGGAGTGAGGGAGGGCGAGCCTGGGCAGCAGGATTGGCTGAGGCATGAGCAGAAGTCGACCCCTCCTGTCTGACCGGTACAGACTCCGGCGGGGAGAGGCACGAGAGCCCCAAGCCTTGTGGCCAGTGGGGCCACTGCCATAGCTGCTGGCTGCAGGAAAATGGACACAATCCATGCCCAGCATGCAGCTCTCTCCTTGGGGCCTGTGGGAGACAGGCCTGCCCAGACATGGGTCCTGCAGCCTGCATCAGGACTTGTGCAGGGTGTGTGCAGAGCAAGGGCTGTGTGTGGGCTCCTCTACACTTATGAGGCTCGGGAATGTCCTTGTTTTGAGAACAAGGGCAGGTGCTGGGCTCTGGGCCTTCAGCAGCCGTGGGACACTGCCCTTTTGGTTGTAATTGCGCTCATTTCAGGGTGGTGTTTAGGGCAAGTGCTGGTGATTTTCCACTAATAGTGGATGGAAGAGACCTCTGAGGTCCAGGAGAGCAGTAGACGGGTGTGTCCCAGGGTGCTGTGTCCCTGACTTGGGGACAGTGAAACTCCTTTGGGCCAAGCAGGGGCTTCCATGACCCTGGGTGGTCTCACAGTCTCTGCAAAAGTTAGTATCAAATATTAGATTTCACATTCTTTTTTTTTTTTTTTGCAATACTGGGGATTGAACCCAGGGGCATTCTACCTCTGAGCCACACCCCCAACCCTATTTTTTTATTCTTTACTTTGAAACAGGGTCTCGCTAAGTTGTGGAGGTCCTCACTAAGTAGCTGAGGCTGTCCTCGAACCTGTGATCCTCCTGTCTCAGTCTCCCAAGTACTGGAATTACCAGCGTGCACCACCACACCCGGCTTGGACATAGCCATTTGGATGAGCAGTGCCAAGTCCCTGGGCCAGCACTGGGACCACTTTGTGTAGCTCTGTCTACCACCATCTTTCCAAGCCTTCTTTCTCCCTGACTTCCTTTTCTTTGGAAAGTGTCTTAGGCAAGAAATCTCACTACAGTGTAAAGGACTGCCAAGACTTGCTGTGTCCCTAGCCATCTCTTTCTCTGTGCTCTGAACTCCCAGCCTCGGCCTTCCAACGGGCTTCGGCTATGGGAGGCACCAGCAGCTCTGGGTGAGGAGAGGAACAGGGAATGTTTATTTACCCTTCCACCCCCTTGCAGGGCTTCTTGCCTGTTCCTCCAGTCTGCAGAGGCTAGCAGCCTCAGTGCCTGCAGCCCCAGGACTCTGCTCTGTGGCTGGGTCCCCCGTACCTGCCCTCTTCGTAAAGGGCCCGTTATTTAACTCTCCTACATTACTTACCTTGAAGGTTCCATCTGTTCTGGCCAGCTGGCCTTACCTGAAAGGAATATGCCAGTGGTAAGCATTCCCACCCATGACCAGGGTGGGAGTCCCTGGGGCCCAGAGAAGCCTCCCTGGCTCCCTTCCAATGACTGGTTCAGATCAGATGGAGGGAAGGGCAGGCCATTCCTGGTGGGAGACCAGGAGGCAGGGCTGGGAGAGCTTGGGAGCCCTTCCCAAGTTCCACCCCCAGAAAATCCCAGAGTGACTCATGCAGGGGAGCAGGGCCTGCAGCAGGGAGGGCAGCGAGGGCCCGTGTGATCCTGGGAAGGGCTGGATCCTGGCAGCTCAGGGCAGACCCTAGCAGAAGGAACAGTCTGAGCAGCACAAGCAGATGGCTGTTCAGACAGCCACATGAGCACTAACTTCACCAGGCATCCTTGTCCTGGAGCTTTATGGGACCCGCCTGATGTAAAGAGGTGGGGGAGACGGACTCAGCCCTCAGGGCTGAGGGACAGAATCCGGGGTGCATTTCAGCCCGGGAAGGGTGGGAATGTTCTGGGCGAGGGTCTCCCAGGTCCTCTGGGGCACTGTGGATCTCACGTGGTTAGACTAGGAGGTTTTGCCTGGGGGCCACCGTGGGTCTCCCTGTGAGGGGGTCTCCTCCAGCAGCTCTGCCTTAAGTGGGGCAGGCGATGGATGGCTTTCTGGATGTAGCTGGCAGGTGAGGGCATACACTCCTCCCCAGTCCAGGAGACCCACAGACCCTGCCTGCTAGGGGATCCTCTCTGGCCCTCCTCTGCCCCTCCCAGCCTCTCCCTGTCCTCCCCACCGCTCCTCTCTCTCTCAGTCCTGATACCTGTTGCTTTGGAGGGGTCAGACCTTGGCTCTCAAGGGTGTCCCTCACCTCCACTGGAATCTGGCTTCTGGGAGGGGTGTGTCCCCACTGCTGACCCCCAGGCAATCTTGGTTTCTCAGAATCAGACAGGCGTAGGTTTGTCTGTCCCCTCCTTGTGAATGACTCCAAACCTCAGTGTCCTCATCTGAGAAATGGGGACAATACCGGTGCCTGCCCGCTGGGTGTTTTGGGCAGGATTTAGGAGGGACGTGGCTAGGACCTGCACCCAACGAGGGTGAGGAATTGGAGCAGCTGTTTATTTCTGTAAAATGGCATCGTAATGGAAACCACAATTTGGAAGCAGACAGTCCCGAGAGAGTTGGATATGAGGGCTGGACCTCCCTAGAGCCCTGCTTCCAGCAGGACTGGGAGGGGGCAGGGAGGAAGGAGGTGCCCATCCGCCAGCAGCTGGTCCTAGAGTTGGCATATCAGAGGTCCTGGGGGCTCCAGTGCAAGGGGCTGAGGGGCTGAGGCGGTACAGCTAGGGTGGGGACATTGGCTGAGCCTGGCTCCTCCCAGAGGTAGAGACAGCCATGGCCCTCCTCCAGGGATGGAGACAGTGGAGCCCCAGCAGGGTGTCCCAGGACTGGAGGCCTTAGCTGGCTGGGAGCTGTCCAAGGTGCTGCCGGTGCCCCAGGGACTCCCAGAGAGGGAAGTCATTGGCCACCCTCCACGGCCAGCCACAAAGTGTTGGGGACACACACCAGGGTCCTGGCCTCAGCCTGTGCTTTGTGATCTGGGTTGGTGGGTGCTCAGGTGTGCCCCCCACAGGCAGGGACTCTTGATGAGGGACAGGAAGTAACCCAGGACTGTGAGGGCGCTCCCCTGCCCCTCGCCCGTGGTGTGCCCGTGGTATCAGCAAAACCTTGGCTGGGATTTCACAGCTTGCACTCCATTCCACGTGGCAGGGGCATCGGCAGGACAGGGAAGGGACAGGCTCTCCCGGGTCCTCCCCACAGATTTCCTGCATGCCTGCCCCAATATTTCCTGTTGGCAGCCCCTGTGGGGTGCATGGCCAGGTCTGGGTCTGCCCCACAGTTGTTATGGTGGCCAAGGAGAAGAAGCAGATGGGGGGATGTGGGGAGACTGAGGCCTGCCTCTCTTCTCCCCCTGGACCCAGCTGGAGGACTGAGAGCCACAGAGAAGCGGCCTGCAGGACAGCGGGTGGGGGAGGGGTTAGCAGTGTACCCAGCGCTCGGGTGATAGGGGTTCAGGTGGAGTTCATATTGGGCTTAGATGGGGCTCAGGTGGGACTCAGGTAAGGCTCAGGAGGGGCTCAGGTGGGGCTCAGGTAGGGCTCAGGAAGGGACTTAGGTGAGGCTCAGGAAGGGGCTCAGGTGAGGCTCGGGAAGGGACTCAGATGGGGCTCAGGAAAGGGCTCAGGTAGGGCTCAGGAAGGGACTCAGATGGGGCTCAGGAAGGGGTTCTGGTGGGGCTTAGGAAGGGGTTTAGGTAGGACTCGGGTGGGCTCAAGTAGGGTTCAGGAAGGGGCTCAGGTGGGGCTCATGATGGGCTCAAGTGGGGCTCAGGAAGGGGCTCAGGATGGGCTTGTAATTGGCTCAGGAAGGGGCTCAGGTGGGGCTGAGAAAGGGGCTCAGGTGGGGCTCAGGTAGGACTCAGGATGGGCTCATGATGGGCTCAGGAAGGGACTCAGGTGAGACGCAGGTGGGCTCAGGAAGGGACTCAGGTGGGACGCAGGTGGGCTCAGGAAGGGACTCAGATAGGACTCAGGATGGGCTCAGGAAGGGACTCAGGATGGGCTGAGGATGGGCTCAGGAAGGGACTCAGGTGGGGCTCAGGTGGGGCTGAGGAAGGGGCTCAGGTGGGGCTCAGGTGGGGCTCAGGTAGGACTCAGGATGGGCTCATGATGGGTTCAGGAAGGGACTCAGGTGGGACGCAGGTGGGCTCAGGAAGGGACTCAGGTAGGGCTCATGATGGGTTCAAGAAGTCCAGGTAGGCATTTGTGGTGCCCACACTTTGTCTTCTTTTACCTGTGCCAGGAGAGTAATGACAGCCAGATTGCACCATGGGAAGACCCAAGCGTGGTCCTTGCAGTGGATCCACAGTAGGTGTCTGGCGGTGACCAGTCACAGCATGTGGCTGGTCGTGGGGCAGCTTGGCAATGGGAGGGTAACCTGGCATCTGGGGGCTGGCCGTTGCTGGCTGTGGTGCCTACAGGGATGGGCAGGCTTTGTGGATGTATGTTGCTCCTCTGGGCAGTGGGCCAGGCTGGTGTGCGGGAGGCTGAATCCAGAAGGAGTTGGGTATGATGGGTCAAGAGGGCAGGGGATGTGCCCAACCTCCACTGGTCTGGCTCAACTTGCTGGGACAGCACATCTGTATGTCTGGATACCACTTCTCAGTGGAAATAAAAAGAGTCCCCACTTTACAGATGGAGAAACTGAGGCTGCAAAAGCCGCCAATTTGGACCATGTCTGGTGCAACAGTAGAGCCTGTGAGGCCCTCCCCATGGCCAGTGCAGCCTGGTTGCATGTCCAGCATCAGGGGGAGGCAGCTGCTCTCCTGCCTATCTGCGGGGTACTAAGGGGAGCTGTGGAGGGAAAAGGCTCTTACTACTGCATTTCTTGTTTGTTCGTTTTTTTTTTTTTTTTTTTTGGTACTGGGGATTGAACCCAGGGGC
>PVJS01008653.1:0-13221 GCA_004027185.1 Glis glis
GTTGCAGAGGGCCTCACTAAGGAGAGAGAGAGAGAGAGAGAGAAAGAGAGAGAGAGAGAAAGAGACAGGGAGAAAGCTGAGGCTGGCCGCGAACCCGAATCCTCCGGTCTCCGCCTCCCAAAGTACTGGGATTACAAGTGTGCGCCACCACGCCCGGCTTTCTTTTTTTTTTTTTAACTGTGTCTCTAGTGGAATGCTGCTTTCTCTGTGTGTGCAGGCACATGCATTCCTGTGGGTGGGATTGGGTGCTCCCCTGGCAATATAGGCCAAGGTGCCTCATGACACGACAGAGCAGCTGCGGTGTAGGGAAGAGAGCATGTTACTTGGAATCAGAAATCCTGGATTCAAGCCTCAGGCTTCTTACCTGCCACGGGACTTGGGAGACCTCTCTGGGTCTGAGCGCTCCTCACTAAAAAACGAAGCATAAACCCTACTTCCTAGGCCTGCTGAAGGAGTTAATGATATTATAATGATATTACGGCTGGAAGGCAGTGTGCTGATGTGGAAAAGGACCTGAGTTCAAACCTAGAATCTGTCTGTAAAATGCATGTGAATCAGGGCAATTTACTAAACTTCTCTGTTTCTCAGTTTCTGCATCTTCAAAATGGGAGTCGTGATGGTGCCTCCACCCAGGGTGGTGTGGGTCGAATGAGACAACATCTCTGCAAATCCTCGTGTGGTCCCTGATGCACGGCAGTGGGAAGAATGCGCTGGTTGCTTTCTTTCAAGCCTTTCTCTCGTCATTAGGTGGAAACTCATTGTAAACCTCCAAGAGATGTTCAAGTAAAGATGATCCTATAGCCAGGACCGTAGTCCCAGTACTTGGGAGGCTGAAATGGGAGGATCACAGGTTTGATCTCAGCAACTTAGCAAGACCCCCAGCAAATTAACCAGACCCTGTTTCAAAACAAAAAAATAAAAAGGGCTGAGGGTGTAACTTGGAGGTAGAATGCTCCTGGGTTCAATCTCTAGTACCAAAAAAAAAAAAAGATGCTATAATAATGGTACTTGCCAAAGTTAGTATTATGACTCATTTTAGGGGGCTTAGTAAAAAATGGGAACTACTTTTAGACACTGAAGGCTGGACCATGTTTCGGTGAGGCTTCTTTGACAGTGTCCCTTACTGTAGCTGGGCCTGCAGCTTCTTCACAGATGAGCTAATGGGCAGGCTAATGGAATCTTTTGATGAAAAAAGATTCAATGGAGAGCCCTCTTGTCTTCCTCTTGTGACACAAAAAGTATCTTGTCTACTTTTGTTCCTCTTTAGCATTTACTTCTGCAGCCTAATTGGGCTATGATGGGATTATCCTCCCTGGTCCGTCTTCCAAATTACTAACTCTGATGACAATCGTCTTTGTAAAGATCCTTCTTAATCATGGACCCTTATTTCATAGCTGGCTTCTTAGCTGCATAAGGAGCAGCCAGCTGTGTATTGGGCAAGGTCAGGCCTGGTCCCTGGGAATATGAACACGTTGAGACACCCATCCCAGCTCTGAGAGGCACGCTTGGTGTAAGAGCTCATTTTCATAAGACCAAAGGTATAAAGTTCTCACTGTAGCTCTTTCTCAGGCTTTCCAAAAAGCCTGTGAAGAACCTAAGTTTTATGTGCCTGCTGTGCCCTGAACAGGTTCAGTATTTCCTACCACTGTCACCAGCCACACCTTCATTTCCTGTCCACAAGGATGGTGCCCGCATTCTGCGCCTTGGCTTCCAAAACCACCCACGGCAACATCCCACCTGTGCAGTTCTTCCCCACCTGTCCATCCTAGTACCTCGAGGGCCCCCAGGTGAGAGGAGATTATATATGGCACTAATTAATGACTTATTATTAAGGGGTGCCAATGCATTATCTCAATTTGGTTCAAGTCAACTCTGTAGCCCTGAAGCAGCAATGGTCCAGGTGTTGCATCAGACACTCTACAGGCAGGCAATGTACACAAGGAGGTTTACACTCATCATCTCACTTAACACTCAAAAAGGAGGCATAGACATTCCAGCTCTCCAGGAGGGAAAGGTTTGCTGACTCGCTCAGGGTTGCTAGGACCTCTGTGTTGCACAGCGGTAGAGGCACCATTCCCATGGTAGTCTGAGCAAATGTAGGAGTCCCCGGCTGTGTGTTCCAGCCCACAGAATACAAAGGGCACGGTACTCCTGAGCTCTGCAAAGCAGTGGTTCTGAGGGCGACACGACAGCACAATGCCAACTCTGAGTATCTTATGAATGAAATAAGGAAACAGGGTGGTTGTAGGTTTGCATAAAATGGTTTGAACACTCAGGTGAGGATAACAAGCCCCTCCTAAGCAATGCTTCCCATTCTCATTTGAGTAAAGAGTTTGCAGTTCATATGTGGTACTGGGAACATCACTGCCCAGATGAGTCCTCACAGTTCAGTGCCACAGTCATCCCTCTGCATCCACAGGGGACTGGTTCCCGCCCCATGCAGGTACCAAAGTCCATGGATGTTCAAGTCTCTTATACAAAATGGCATAGTATTTGCATATAAACTATCCAATCCTCCCGTATACTTTAAATCATCCCTAGATTACTTATAATACCTAATACAATGCAAATGATGTGTAAATAGTTGCTATGCTGCATTGTTTAGGATATGATGACAAGAAAAAGAGACTGTACCTGCTGTGTACAGACAGATTTAAAAAATATTTTCAATCTGCAGTTGGTTGAATCTGTGGATGTAGAACCTTGCAGATTCAGTAGGCTGATTTGATAACAAATACCCCATATGGGAAGGAGCTGAGACAAAGGAACCAGGTTCAAATCCTTAATTCATCACCTCTGAATGTCATCATGGATAAAAAATTTCTTCTGAGTCTTGGCTTTAGGTTTTGCAGAAAGCAGCCCTTTCATTTTAGCCAAGTTGCCTTAAGTCCATCAGATAAGATTCACTGAAGAGTTTATAATGCCACAATTAAGTGCTTTGAAAAACAGAATAAAATTTTGATACTATTAGAACTCTCTTTAAATACATGGTTTTTAAATCTCCTTATTTTGAATAATTTTATCAGCTATTTTCTCCAACTGTAGGCACTGTGTATAGTCAGGTGGTAGATCCTGCAATCCCATCCATATTACTGATTTTAAGCCCAATGTTCCTTCCCTTCCATTATACTTTGAAACTTTAAAAAAATTTCTTTTTGTACTGGGGACAGGGAGGTGGTACCCAGAAGCATCTATATATGAGCTACACCCCAGCCCCCCTTTTTATTCTTTATTTTGAAAGAGGGTCTTGCTAAGTTGCTGAGGGTCTTGCTATGTTGCTGAAACTGGTCTTGAACTTGTGATTCTTCTGCGTCAGCCTTCCAAGTACTAGGATTACAGGCATGTGCCACCACGCCCGGCTTTCATTATAATATTTTACTCTTAAGTTGTTTTCAATCCATCCATTTTTTTAAGCTTAGGACAGTGTGTACTTTGTATATGCTTTAGCAATTTTAAATACTCAATCAAATTTGCCTCCAAGTTTGGTGATATTGCATCTTCTCTTTTGATGGCAGCATGGGTATTTGCAAATGCGCCTATTCCTCCATGAGGACCAACATACACACACGCACACACACACACACACACACACACACACACTCCTGTCCCTTCCCTTCAGCTGCTCAAGGATTCCCCACCCTCTCCTTGTGAGTTTTTGTGCATGAAGAGTAGAAGAGTTGGAACATGTGCTGACAGCTGCACAGGTCGATTTCTTGTACCTCTTCACCCACAGACCCAGAAAGGAAATGTGGCCTCGACTGGACTCTTATTTGTAATTAAATGGCAAGGCTATTGTGGTGGGAAGAGTGCCCCTTCCTTGTTTGGGCCACTTGCTGGCCTCTGTCTTCATTTCTATGTGAGTTCAATGCCCGCGGATGTGGCGATGAGCATCAGTCCAATGCTGCTCCGGCATTTGAGTCCAACACTCACCCCCAGCATCCCAGTGGTAAACACAGAGGAGTTGAAAGACAGAATGATTTCACCTCTGAAGTCCCATTTGGTGCACACTTGGAGCCCGAGGACCAACCACGCAGGAGGCCTGGGTGTTTTCACACAGCCATGCAAGTGTTGTGTATTTTTTTCCCCTTTGGTGGAAAAATGATGGCTTTGCTTTCTCGAAGCATTCCTGCTAACTTATTCATGGAACCCAAAGAGGGTGACATCCAAGGAGGGCAGCATGCAGCCTTCTGTTTCTCAGCCAGAGTCAGGGTTTGGCAAAGAGCGAGAGCTGGAGGGGAGGGGGGACTGCCCGGTGCAGTAGGTGAGAGAAGACTTGGCCAAAAGGTAGGAAAGACTTGAAACCAAAATCCACACTCTGATGTGCGGGGCCTCCCAGTGAGAAAAAACACTCACTAAACACCCACAGACTTATTTGGGTTGGAATAGGGCATGCAGTGCCCAGGAGGCTGTTGAAACAGAGAACTGACCCCCTTGGATGGGCTGGGAGAGCTATGGAAAGCTGGGGCAGGGTCTGGGAAAAGTGCAGAGGAAGACGCTCCAGGCAGGGCATGGATACCTTGCCCAAAGAATCCATTTTGCAAGCTGACTTGGGATGGAACCATAGGCCGTGCCCTGTGTGGGTGGTGGACGGAGAGACTTACGAGGAGTAGGAATCCATCTTTTCTCTGGAGCCAGACAGACTTCAGTTGAATCCAGGCTCCACCACTTATGATCATTGGAACCATGGGGGGAAGTCACTTAACTTGTCTGAACCTCAGTTTCCTGACCAGTTAAATGGGAATAAAATTGTGGCTTTTAATGAGGATTCAAGGTGATAGATAGTGCCTATGAAAAGTGGCTTTTGTGGGTCTTGCCCTTGTTAATTTATAATAAACAGCTCTTGGCTTTCCATGTGTTAGATGGCAGGTGGGAGTTAAGGAGGGCATAGTGTATAATGACTCGTATAATGACTTTAGAGCATCTTGGCCCAGGTATAAATCCTGGCTCTAACCTGTACCAACTACCTTTATGCAGTTTCTTCCATCACAAAAAGATTATCATAGTATGATTATCTCACTGCGTTATCGAGAGGACTTGTGATAGTGCCTGACAACCACTTAGCACAGTGCCCTACTAAGCCAGAATAAATGTCGGCCAAGATGACACTGATGGGGAAACTGTCATTGTCATAGAGCCACTGAGGACAGGAATTGCATATTCTAGACACGGAGAAGGAATACATTTTTGGTTATTATCAGTCATGGGGGTGGAGTTACTACATGCATCTAGTGGGTAGAAACCAGGGATGCTGCTAAACTTCCCACAGTGCACAGGACAGTCCCATTCCATCAAAGAATTATCCAGCCCAAAACATCAATTATCCAGCCCCTGCCCTGGCTGGGAAACTCTAGTCTATACCAGGCACATTGGCAGGACATGAATAACATAAAGTAGAAGTAGAAAGCCTACCTGATTCAGAATCAAGGGCTAGCTAAGTTTCTCAGTTAATTAATTACAAGGCACATGTCACCCTTAGGTAGCACCTCCTGGAGACCAGGGACATTGCCTTAGGTACCTTTATCCCGTGTAGCTAGGCGCAAGTTATGCATTCTCTAAATCTCTTTCAAATCAATGCATAGAGTTACCCGTTGAGCATCTCCAGTACAAGGTTAAAGATACAACTAAATATCTGATAATCCTTGGAGGATTTTCACCTCGAAGCAAAATTGGAAAATGGGTTCATTTTTGGAAAGAGCATTACCTAGGGTGATCAGAGCTGGAACTGAGAACCCGAAGTAGCAGAAAACACAGGAAAGTTACTGCTTGGCATGTACCACCAATTTGGGATGGGGAAGGCTGGGAGTGGATTTGCCTTTCTAATTAGGTTTGACTTGGGCTAATATTGAAGTGAGCTTTTGTTCCCTGAGTAGACACCAGCTGGGAGGTAGTCCAGGAACGTGCTGGGTGGCAGGGTGAAGTCAGCCTGATGTTACACATTTTCTCTGGGTGATCCACAAATAGATGGTTCACACATAGACATATGAGACGAGTCTATAAACTTAGCTCTGACGCAGAATGTCCTGAGAGGTCAGACTCTTGAGTCACTCTGAATGACAGTTCAAATCCAGGCTCCATTACTTGCTCGCTGTGTGGCCTTCACAAGATACTCAGCTTTTCTGAGCCTTATTTTTCCTCAGTCTGGAAAGTGTGGGTGAATCATATCTACCTCAAGAGGTTGTTTTGAAGGATAAAAAGCAAAGGAGATAAGAGATGATGCTGGCTCTTATTATAGAAAACCTGGAAGGGGCTAAAATTCATTGTACCGCATACTGATTTCAGGAAGAAGCCCACTAAGTAAATTACTCATTGGTGACTTAGTTCTTGCATTGTTTTTGGTCTCCACCAACACCGATCTACCCAGTTGGATGGTCTCCTTAATCCTCTTGCTGTGATCTCTCCCACCCCAGCACAACGGCTGTCCTTAGGACAGCCTCCAGACTCCTCAATCACAGTGCTCACAAACCACTCCCATGTTTTGAAATGCTTCCTGTGACCTATGGAATAAAGGCTAGAATTACTGGCAAGGCATTCAAATCTTCCACTATCTGGTCTCCACAGATGCTCCACCCTTAACATTTGTGAATGCCTGCCTCCCCGTGGACTCCAGACCATACACTTTCCCGGTGATTTGTTATTCTCAAAATGTCCCTGTGGTTTTCGCTCCTTTAGGTCTTTGCTCCTGCTCTTCGCTTAGCTTGAACTAATCCTTTTTGATGAAGTCACATCCAGTTCGCAAGGCCCAGGTCATATCCCATCTTCCTTCCAGAAACCTCTCTTAATGTCTCCTGTCTTAGTTGGAATTACATCTCTTATTCCTTGGGTCTCCAGAGCACTTGGGGCCATATCTTAGGAGCTCCAAGGTTTCTGTCCCTGCTATTATAGGACTTTGGGTACACCATCTTTATTCCTTTTTGAAACGAGGAGCTTGATACATGGGAATCTTTGTGATCCTTTCTTTTTTTTTTGCGGTACTGGGGATTGAACCCAGGGACATTCTACCTCCGAGCTACACCCCCAGCCCTATGTGAACACAGGGGCATTCTACCTCTGAGCTACACCCTCACCCCTATTTTTTATTCTTTATTTTGAAACAGGGTCTCATTAAGTTGCAGAGGGCCTCACTAAGTAGCTGAGGCTGGTTGCAAACCCAGATCCTCCAGTCTCAGCCTCCCAAGTACTAGGATTACAAGCGTGCGCCACCACTCCTGGCTTATTCTTTATTTTGAAGCAGAGTCTCACTAAGTTGTAGAGGGCCTCACTAAGTAGCTGAGGCTGGCCGCGAACCCGGATCCTCCCATCTCAACCTCACAAGTACTGGGATTACCAGCATGGGCCCCCACGCTCAGCTCTTTGTGATCCTTTCTGCCACCACTTCTCTAGCATCTAGAATAGTATCTTTCACAGGGGAGGCACTCAAAAAAAGATGTACCAAACCTCAAACGTATCAGGGGTTTTATTTCTTTAGAGATTCTCTGTGGCTAAAGGTATATCTTTCTATCTTACAAAAATATCTCCCAAAGAAAGGAATCCTGCAATAAATTTTGTATTCTGTACAACTGGGACAAGTGCTAGAAGTTGAGTCTGACCATGGGATGTGATTTAAAGATTTAGTGTGTCATACTATTTCTCCATTAAATAATCCTTACCACACAAGCAGACTGAGGAGTGCATGTGTGTGATTCATCTCCATCTAGACTTAATATAATTTGAAGGTGCATGTGTTATTTCTCTGTATTTCCTAAATCTCAGGGTACTACTTAGGGCTTCTGAAGAGCACAGTATGGAAGGGAATGGGGAAAATAACTTTGTAGTGGAAAGACCTGACAAACAACACTTTGGCTAGGAGATCAAGACCAGTACCAAAGGTGGTAAGTTGCATTGATATGCCGACAGCCTCGGTACCACGCAATGAGAACAGAGCCTTACTTTCATGGTCTTCTCCCAATCCAGAACCCCTGTATAATCACGAGAAAAACATCAGAAAAACCCCAACTGAAGGACATTCTACAAAATACTTTATCAGCACTCCTCCAAACTCACAATATTATCAAAAAACAATAGAAGTTTGAGAAATTATCATGGTCTAGAGGAGCCTTATGAGTCATGATGTCTAAATGCAATGTACCCTGGATGGGTTCTTGGAACAGAAAAAAGGATACTGGGTGAAAACTAAGGAAATTTGAAAAAAGTAGAGGTTTTATTATTAAATGGATCCATATTGATTCCTCAGTTGTGACACACATGCATACTGATATAAGATGTTACTAATAGGGAAAACTGGGTGTGGGGTAGATAAGACCTCTGTGTACTACTTCCTAACTTTGTTGAATGCTTATTAAGTTAGAAAGGGTGTTTGGATTTGACTTTCATAAAAAAGGTTCGAAGAAAACCAGTTTAAAACATGTGTCTAAGCTGGATGTGGTGGCACACGCCTGTAATCCCAGTACTTGGGAGACTGAGACAGGAGGATCACAGTTTGAGACCAGCCTCAGAAACATAGTGAGACTCTCAGCAACTTAGCAAGACTCTGTTTCCAAACAAAATCATAAAAAGGGCTGGGGATGTAGCTTGGAGGTAGAATGCCCCTGGGTTCAATTCCCAGTACCAAAAAATAAAAGAAAAATGTATCTATGAGATATTGATTGGATATCCCTGAGCAAGACATTGGAACCTCTTTGTTTCCTTATTTATTTGCTAATAATAATCTTCCAAAGTGCATAATTCCTGGGACAAGATAAACTAAGTTAATCTATACAACATGCCGAGCACATAGTGGGTGCTTGGTGATTGTTCTTTTCCCTGGGTTATATGAGGCCTGTGGGCACATCACCTAAGCTCTCTACGGACAACAGGGTATTTTTTTTTGAACAAGGTATTTATTATTTGTTATACAGAAACTATAGCTCCCACCCCCTTCTAATTGAGTGAGAGAACATAATTTTTATCAGTGGGAGGATATATCTCTATACTTTCTCCCTCTAGTTACAAAGACTGGTGGGAGAAAAAAAGAGGAAAAGTCAAAGTTTCTTCCATTTCTTCTGCGCTGAAAAAGAGTGAGTCCAAGGGTGGATGAACCTTTGTTTTAGTAGGCACATTAATGAGATGGTATTGTTAAAAATAGGTCTAAAATCCAATAGAGAGTGGAGAGTTGAGAACACTGAACTGTTCTGTGTAATTAAGTTAGGGAATTAAGATGAAAGGAGCAGAAAAGTGTGTGTGTGTGTGTGTGTGTGTGTGTGTGTGTGTGTGTGTATGCATTTGGGGGGGCACTGAGCTGCAGAGCAGGCAGCTGCACCCTTTGGAGAAATATGACCAGCAAGAAGTTTTCTGTGGAAGCACAGCCCAAGGACTTTTAAAGAAAAATATCCAAAACTCTCCTTTATTATTTGTTCTTTTGTAATATAGATACCCTTCATCAACACAATTTTCAAAAAGTCTACTAAACATACAAGTGACTTGTATGAATGATTATGGTGGATACCAAAATCCTTTTCATCTACATTGGTACCAACCCAAAAAAAGAGGACGAGCCAGGGGGTTGAAATCAGAATATTTTATGTTCAGTAGAAAGAAGACATAGGAATGACCCTAGAGTACACATATCCTTGGGAATTCACACAAAAAAATGGGGTTGGGTATTATGGTTGGACTGATTTTAATAAGCAGGTGTGTGTGTGTGTGTGTGTGTGTGTGTGTGTGTGTGTGTATGTGTGTCTACCTTACTACAATGGGGGACCTGGTGGTAAAGGCTGATGTTTCTTGGGCTCACGATGCTCTCAGAGATGGGGTCTCCCCATGGATGAAGGGTCCAAATACATACAGGAAATACACAAATGCACACCCTCCATGGCCCTCAGCCTTATTTCCTGTTAGGCTCTCACATACAGGAATTGTCATTCCAAGGCATAGACATATCCTGTAACACCATGCTCTTTTTTTTCAACTTTATTGGGATACAATCAGCAAATAAAATTGTACATATCCAAGGTATACAGCATGATGTTTTAATATTCATAAACACTATGAACTTAGTGCCACACTCAAACTAATTAACATGCCATCATCTAACATAGTTATCTTTTTTGTGTGTGGTAAGACTACTTAAGATCTACTCTCAGCAAATTTCAAATAATAATGCAATACATTATTACAGATTTCAAGTAATAATGCAGTACATCATTATTAACTATAGTCACCATGCTGCACATTAACTTTCCACAACTTATTCATATTATAACTGCAGGTTTGTACCCTTGGACCAATCTCTCCCTACTTCAGAAGGGAGTGCATTATTCATAGTTCTTTTTTTTTGCGGTATCGGGGATTGAACGCAGGGGCGATCCACCTCCGCGCTACACCCCCGGCCCTATTTTTTATACTTTATTTTGAAACCGGGTCTCATGAAGTTGCGGAGGGCCTCATTAAGTAGAGAGAGAGAGAGAGAGAGAGAGAGAGATCTGAGGCTGGCCGCGAACCCGGATCCTCCGGTCTCTGCCTCCCAAAGTACTGGGGTTACAAGCGTGTGCCACCACGCCTGGCTCATAGTTCATTTTTAACATGCCTGCTCCATGGGGGCAAAGTGGAGACCAAGTGAGTTTCATGTGTGTGTTTTCTGAGCACTGAACACAGTACATTGTTTTTAAAGGTGCCTTCAAAATCCTCATCATCCACATTGGAACCAATCCAAAGAAAGCAGACAGCCAGGGGGAATGAAATGACACTAAGACTTTAGGTTCAGTAGAAAGGTTAATTTGGACATAGGAATGACCGTGGAGTACACAGATCCATAGTTTGCACCTACAATGTCCTCCAAAAGCCCGTGTATTAAAGACTTGGTCCCCAGCTTGGCACTATTAGGGGGGTGGAGACTTTGAGAGACACAAGTTGGTGAATTTGGGAAAAAACTGAAACCCTCATACACTGTTGGTAGGAATGGAAAATAGTGTATGGAAAATAGTATAGAGGTCCCTCAGACAATTACGAATGGAACAATTATATGATCCCTCAATCCTACTTATGAATATATAAAATAATTGAAATCTGGCTCTCGAATAATTAACTGCACTGCTGGGTTCATGTGGCACTATTCACAATAACCAAGACATGAAAATAACTCAAAAGTCCATTGGATACATGCATACAGTAGAATATTGTTCACCCTTAAAAAAGCATGTCTTACCATTTGTGACAACACAGATGGACCTAGAAGACATTATGTCCAGTGAAATAAGTCAGTCACTGAAGGACAAACACCTAATTCTACTTACATAAGTATTTAAAATAGTCAAATGCACAGAAGCAGCAAATAGAATGATGGCTGTTGGGGGGAAGGGGAGGGAAACGGAGAGTTTTTATTCAGTGAGTATAAAGTTAAAAGTTATCCATGATGCGTAAGCTCAAGAGATCTGTTGTATCACATAGTACCTACAGTGAAAATACGGTGCACTTAAACATTTAAGAGGGCAGATCAAATGTTACCACATAAACAAGAGAGAGACAGAGGGTGGAGGATGGGGTGGGAGGCAAGGGAGAGAGAGAGAGTGAGAGAGAGAGAAAGTGAGAGACAGAGAGAGAGACAGAGAGACAGAGAGAGAGAGAGTGAGAGACAGAGAGAGAGACAGAGAGAGAGGCAGAGAAAGAGATAGACAGAGAGAGAGAGAGCTAGAGAGTGAGACACGAAGAGAGAGATACAGAGAGAGAGGCAGAGAGAGAGAGAGAGAGAAATGAAAAACTTAAACATGAGGGACACAAGGAAACCTTTGTAGGTGATGGTGCATTTAGAACTCTAATTGTGGTGGTGGTATCAAGGGTATTGGCCTATGTCCACACTCATAAAATTATATATACTAAATATGTGTAGTTTTTTTGTAGATCAAGTATATGTCAATAAGCTGTAAAACTGTCTCATTGGAAGTGCAAGAGACTCGTGCTCAGACCCCTTTCACTGCTTCCAGGTGCCCTGCACACGAGCTTTGCTTCTGAGGGTCTGGACCTCTTACTCTGTTTGGGAGACAGCTCTTGAACTCCTGGGACTGCTTTGAAGGATGGCTTCCAGAATCAGAGTGCCCGGAAGTGTGTGTCCCCAGGGAGGTGACCTTAGTCAATGACCAAGGATGAAAACAAATAAAAGCCTAGTCCCTTCTTCCGGGGTTTCTGAGATGTACTCCTCACTCTAGTGTTCCCTGGAAGACTTCACCCAAAATCCCATGTTGATGTGGCTTCCTCCCCAACCTGGCCTGTCTCCCCAGTCCCCTACAGGTTTCTTTTGGGAGCACTTCCTTTCCATTTTGCTTGCACACAAATCATGTCTTAGAGTCTGCTCCAGGGAACCTGACTTAAGCCACAAAAACAACATGATACCATGGTGTAATTCCCCCTGGCAACTTGGTGATTACAAAAATACTTGCTTACTGAGCATCTTCTTAGACACTGTTCAGTGCTTTTCATTTGAAACATGCATCATCTCATTTAATCCCCAATCCAACCCTTTGTAGATAAAGAAGCAGGGGCTTTAGGGAGATTAAGTAATTTCCCCAAGATTACACAGCAGCTTAGTAGTCATTAAAGAAAAAATCTGATTGGACCTAAAACTCCTGCTTTGATTTACTCCAAACTTGAAGGTTTGGGGAAAGTGCATTTTCTGTTAATTTTTTTCTAACATTCCTTTTTCTATTTCTCTCCAGCCCCTTCTAATCACATTAGCCCAAAGGCAGGTCTGAGGAGAGGATGGTGTTCTTCTGACAGGCAGATCAGAAACAAAAACCCTACTCACAGCTTGGCAAGAACAAGGGTAGTGATTGATCTTGGCTTGCGCTCCGAATGGCAGCCACTTTACAACCGGTCCTGCCTCTATCCTGGGTGGAGACAGTATCACTCAGCACGTTTGCTCTCCTCCCTGAGAACTGCTGCAGCCTGCATCTCAGGTGTGAGAAGTGGAAGTGAGCTGTCCAAACAGGCGCTCAAGCCTGGGGGAGCGGGCTCAGGCAGCAGTTCTGTAGGGAGCCGGAGGGCCAGTGATTGGAAGATCATTTTTAGCGACTGCTAGTCATTTTATTACAGTCCTGTGTCACTTACTGATGAGGATACATGCTGAGAAATACATTGCTATTTTGCAAATGGAGTGTTACATAAACCTAGATGGTACCGCCTACTACACTCCTGGTTATATATGGTAGAGCCTATTCTCTCAGCCTGCAAACCTGGATAGCTTATTACTGTACT
>PVJS01008653.1:13321-45359 GCA_004027185.1 Glis glis
CTATACCCCCAGTCCTTCTTTTTTGTGATACTAGGGCTTGAACCCAGGGACATTTTATCTCCAAATTACACCCCAGCCCTTTTACTTTGTTTTGTTTTGAAACAGGGTCTTCCTAGGTTACTGAGAGTCTCGCTAAGTTGCTGAGGCTGACTTTGAATCTGCAATCCTCCTGTCTCAGCCTCCCAAGAGCTGGGATTGCAGGCATGGGCTACCATGCCGGCTTCTAGATGGCAGAGGCAGAACAGAAAAATGGATAAGGCTTGGCTCCTAGCCTGGGGGAACTTGCAATATATGGATGCGACATTCAACCAACCAGAGACAAAAAAAGAATTGGGGGCACAAGATTGAGGACAATTAGGTCTAGAAGGTTTCAGATGTGGAACAGCACTTACGTTGGAGTGCAAGATAGGTGTGATTTCTTCCGACAGGTATGGTGTGGCAGTGGAGGCTGGAGTCAGAAGGTTGAAGGTATTTTAGGTGAAGGGATGAGATTTGAGGAAGGGACAGAGGACTTGGGATGTGTAGCATGTTCTAGAAATGGCCCAGAGTAGCTAGAGCTCCTGGGATGGCCAGTGGTGATGGAGGCAGTTATATTTTATTTGAACTTTGCAATATACCTGCTATGGACCACCTAGGGTGCTAATCACTGTAAAAGATTAAAAGAGATAGCCGGGCGTGGTGGCACATGTCTGTAATCCAAGTACTTGGGAGGCTGGACAGGAGGATTGCAGGTTCCAGGAGAGCCTCAGCAACTTAATGAGACTCTCAGTAACCTAGTGAGACCCTGTTTCAAAATAAAAAAAAATAAAATAGGGCTGGGAATGTAGCTCAGAAGAAGAACATCCCTGGTTCAGTCCCCAGTAAAACACACACACACACACACACACACACACACACACACACACACGAGATTAAAAGAGATGAGTGAGATGCAGCTTCTTGTCTTTTTGTTGCTCACAGGTGGAGGAGACAGACAAGCAGAGACAGCTACAGCAAAATAAAGTCTGGTGTGTGTGGGCACAGGAAATGGTTCTGATGGAGCCAAGAGAATTTCCTGGATGTAGGGACACTTGATCTAAGCCTTACAGTTGAGGAAGGAATAATGAGGCTGGAAGGGTAGGGGTAGGCTGTGCTCTACATCAAACTAGGAGCTTACACTTAGTCCAGCAGTGAACGTTGGAATCAATGCATATCTGGGTACAGGGAGAGGCTGCCATCAGATCTGTGGTTCAGAAAGATCCTGTGAATGACTGGCTAACCATGTGCCATCCCTTGAGTCTCCTGACCTTTCCACTGGATGGCTGGTGTGGCTGCGCCTTGTATTTTGAGATATTGGTCCAGCTGATCCGGCTAATTCATGGGTTTATTTTCTATCTCTATGAATTGGTGCCTTTAAGATGGTAGTAGAATGGGGGCTGGGGCTGGGGCCGGATGGAGAATGAAGCAGAGAAAGGCTTTTGACACAGTTACTGTGCTGCATCCACTCATTCAATGTTCTGTAACACAAGAGGAAATGGATGGAAACCGATGACTGATTCCGTAACTATGGTAATGTGCAGAATCCTATCATTTATAAGGTGGCAGAATGGATTAGAAGCACCTTTAAAAATGCTCGCTTGCGAAGAGGGGGCTAACCATGTCTTGATTGCCTCCGACAAGCCCGTTTCCACGTGGGCAGAATGGGAGTTTCTGAGGGCTGAGTTCCAAAGCCACACCCGGCCTTTGTAGGTAGAGAGAGGAGACTTGAGGAGCACTCTAGCCCAGTCTGCATATTTCCCGCTAATACCCAGCAGCTGCTCCTAAGCCCTCCCCAAGCAACCCACAAAGCAAGGGCTTTGCTTTGAAACTAAGACTCTGCCCCCAACATACATCTATTTATAGCGACAACAAAAATACTGCCCCTTTGTTTCACACCCTTCTACAAGTCCCACCTTTGGAGTCTCTTTTGACTCTCAGCATAATCCATCTCTCCCCTCTTCCTTTAGTATCATGAGTCGTATTTGGTTTCTATCAGAATCTCCCGGAACATAGTTTGGATGGACCTGGATTTCAATCACATCTCTGTTGATTACTTTTTTTACTATGTGACCTTAGAAAAGTCACTTGGCTCTCTGAGCCTCAGTTTTCTGACTGGGAGAAGAGCCATGATTGTGCCTATTTTCAAAGGCTATTGTGACAGTTTTGCATGGTCCCCTGTCCTATCCATGGCACAGAGTGAATAATCAAATAAACGATATTTTCTTTAACTTTCAATCTTTCTTCCACCCCCTCCCCATCTGTCAACTTTGTAAAGAATGAATCTGTCACCTGCCTGCTTCCATTTCAAGGTATAGAGAGTACGCAAAGGAAATGAGCTAGAGAAATGAGATTGCATGGAAAGATTCTGTTCAACCAGTTTATGTGGTCTGTTTAATTAGTTTCCATACTATTTTTGTTAGTCAGTTAGACCACTAAGTTGATTGAGGCCAGTAAGCCAGATTAGACAGATAATAACGGGGTTAATGAGCTTCTGACGTCACTCAAATCCTAGAGGTGGAATTTGATTGACAGACCAAGGCAAGCCGGTGTCCACTCCCCAGAGAGCAAGCCCAGGGACCTCAGCTATTTGGTGGAAAGAAAGGTGATTTTGCAGAAATGATGGAACATCAGGATGTGGAGGCAAGAAGGATACTCAGAATGCCCACAAGGTTGCCCTGTCCTCTATCTGGGCATTTCTTCGTTTTTTTTTTTTTTTTTTTTGCGGTACCGGGGATTGACCCAGGGGCGTTCTACCTCTGCGCTACACCCCCGGCCCTATTTTTTATACTTTATTTTGAAACCGGGTCTCACAAAGTTGCGGAGGGCCTCACTAGGTAGAGAGAGAGAGAGAGAGACAGAGAGAGAGAGAGAGAGAGAGAGAGAAACAGGGAGAGAGAAAGAGAGAGAGAGAGAGGGAGAGAGAGAGAGCTGACGCGGGCCTCGAACCCGGATCCTCCGGTCTCCGCCTCCTAAAGTACTGGGATTACAAGCGTGAGCTACCATGCCCAGCTTGATCTGGGCACCTCTTGGCAGTCTCAGAATCTCTTTAGATGGCCAAACCCTTCATTCCCACCTTGCCATGTCTCTCCATGTACCTGGAACTTGCTTCTCTCTGCTAAAGCAATCCACCTCACTCTTCCAGTCTCCACACCAGTTGTGTCCTTCCTATGAATTTTTCTCCGACCCTGTGGATTCCTTCACTTCAGATCAGGAAAAGCACTTACCGTTTGTGTAGTTTCCACTCGAGAATTAACTTCACTTTTAAGAATAACTTTTTGTTTTTGTTGTTGTTGCATTCTATTGTCACATTATAAAGCAAAAGCACTCCGGGCATGGTGGCGCACACTTGAAATCCCAGTACTTGGGAGGCTGAGGCAGGAGGATCTCAGGTTTGAGGCCCTTCGCAAATAAAAAACAAAATAGGGCTGGGAGTATAGTTCAGAGGTAGAATGTCCCTGGGTTTAATCTCCAGTACCACAAATAAAGCAAAAGCACTACAATGCTAAAATTTTTAAAAATTTAAAAACAGAAAAATCAGCCACCCCAGTCCATGTTTGTTAGGTATATACAGATGTATTTGTATTTACTTTCTGTGTTTTTATTTAATAATCATTTTAACTTATGCCTAAGAAATAATTATGTAATATTTTATCTATTGCAGTTTGATTTTTATGTAAAAAATGCTAGCATTTTTGGATATTGTAGCATAGTGCCAAAACCATCACTTTTCATGGACGGATTACATTAGAAGCAGGTTTATTCTCTTCACTAAAACTGTCGTTGATAGTTTGTCCTTACTAAATGGTTGTATCTGTTTTTCCTGGTTATAAGTAATGCTGCTATCTATTTCTTTTGCTTATAGTATTGTACAGGTCAACTTAAACTAATGTTTCAATGGGTAAAAAGTCATTTTCTCTTCCTTACATCGCTGACCAGTATCGTTCTTGCTTTCTCCTACTTAACTCCACACAGTCGGTTAGGGACCCAGGCGTCTTTCATCTGGGGACCTGGACATCTTCTAGGACCTCAAAGGCTCCAGAGAATCCTCAGCATCCATCAGGCAAACAAAGGAAGAGACAATGCACGAGGGACTTCAAAGGAGGTCTTGGAGTATGCTTAGAACCTTTACACGAACAGGTCATTGGCCAGAGCTCAGTCACGTGACTTTAGCTAATTACAAAGGATGCTGGGAAAGGCAGTCCTGATATGTACCCAGGGAGAAGAGCAAATGGCTTTGATAAGTATCTGTCACAATTGTTGATTTTACATTACTGTTTAGGCCTGATTTCTAAAAGAATTATTTTAAAATTTAATAACTTTTTATAGCTAGTAATATATATTAGGTCACCACTCCAACATATATTGATTTATTTTACAAATATTTGAGTACCTGCTATATTATAGGTACTATTCTGGATATGCACTAGGGTACACAGGAAAAGACGTATAGTTTGAGTTCTAGCAAGAAAGACAGGTAATTAATTAAAACTATTATATACTGTTTTGTTTTGCTCTTGAATGTTTTAAAGTGTATAAATCCCAATTCAAGGTTTGTTTGTTTGTTTGTTTTTTGAACTGGGGATTAAACTCAGGGGCATTCTACCTCTGAGCTATACTCCCAGCCCTTTTAACTTTTTTTATTTTGAAACAGGATCTCGCTAAATTGCTGAGGCTGGCCTCAAACCTGTGATCCTCCTATCTCAGCCTTCCAAGTACTGGAATTGCTGGTATGCACCACAATGCTGGGCTCCCAACAAAGTTTTATATTCCTTGATAGCTATATATTTCTTTTGCAGTTTTGATAGTAACTAGCTCAGTGCTGGGAACCTGGAATCCAAAACGTTACAGATTAAATGAATGATTTTTTTAAAATATGCTTTTATTCGTGCATTATAGTCTCACATCATAATGTAAATCATGTTGACAATGAATGATTTTTGTTTTTGGCAGTACTGGGGATTGAACCCAGGGGCTTCTACCTCTCCGAGGTACACCTCCAGCCCTATTTTGTATTCTTTATTTTGAAACAGGGTCTCACGAAGTTGCGGAGGGCCTCACTAAGTAGCTGAGGCTGGCCGCGAACCCAGATCCTCCTGTCTCAGCCTCCCAAGTATTGGGATTACAAGCATGCGCCACCACGCCCAGCTATGGATGATCTTTATGAACAAAACTGAGAGGCAAAACGACTGGCTAGAGATCTACAGAGAAATCCCAAAACACAATAGCTAAATATAAGTGTCCAAGTGCATTGGACAAAACATTAAATAATGGTTCTCCAAGAGAAGGAAAGATGCTTTCTGAGCATGAGAAGGATTCTCCCAACTTCACTGTGTACCTTAAATAAGCAAGCTCAAACACCACATTAACTCCCAGCAAGGGGACTTTCAACGAACGCAGAGCTTCCTATCATGATGGTTTCCATCAAAGTCAAGGGAGATGGGACATTTTCTTTCCAAGCTAATGCTAAAATTGAATCAATTTTCTTATTAGTGTAAGATGACTTGGAGAAATTCAGCTCACAGAAAGGGGCAGATCTTTTTTTGTTTTGCCTCCATTTCTAAAGTAAAAAACTTTGTTTTTTAGGAACAATGTTGCTTGCTGTATTTACTTTGCCTCTTTTTTTCCCTCAATAAAGCATTAGAAAAGAGTCTGCTCCCTGCTTCCCTGCTGGGAATTCTGCCCCCACCCTATCCTCATGTTTCTCAACACCTGTTGGGCAGCTGCTCTGTTCTGCCTGAGCCGTGGTTTCATTTGCAAGGAATAAATTCTAACAATATGGAAAGTTAGTGATATACTTAAGGGATTTTTCAGTGTGAACCTAACTATGGTAGATTGCTGGAACCACACTCTCATATTTCCTATGTACTTCTGCGGTCTCCATTAAGAAGCAATAAAAATAACAGAGCTACTGAGTTCACCGGCAAGGCAGCCATGAATCTTTCCCTTCATCTATATATAACCACATAAATGCAATGCTTCGATAGCTTCCTACGTGTGAATATGCCTGCTTATATGGCTGCGTATCTCTAGCTGCTAGGTATAGCAATGGTGTCCTAAGGGTATTGCAGTAGCAGCTAACACTGAACATTTTGTGCCGTGCGTTATCCTAAGCATGTTATATACGTCGATATGGTCAAACCTTGAACAACCTTAAGAGGTAGCTACTATTATAATCTCTGTATTTAGAGATGAGGAAAATAAACCAAAGAGGTTAAGCAACATGCCTCAGGTCACAAAACTAGTCAGTGGCAAAGCCAAGATTTTAAACTGGGCAGTCTGGATTCTTAGTCCCTGATCTTTACTGTCACACACTACTTGCATTTAATATATTAAATTTATTAAACTACATACCATAGTAAAAAATGAGGTGGCTGTTTCTTTAATTTGCAATAAGCCATTGAGATAAGTAGGGAAAACATGTTAGAGTAATTGTCATTATTATTATAAGTTACCCATAATTTAAAAAAGGTTCAAAGAAATTAAATGACTTTTCATTTATATTTTATTTTATTGGTACTGGGGATTGAACCTAGGAGCATTCTAACTCTGAGGTACACCCCTAGCCCTTTTGTTTTGAAACAGGGTCTCACTCAGTTGCTGAGGCTGGCCTCAAAGCTGCGGTCTTCCTGTCTCAGGGTCTCACTCAGTTGCTGAGGCTGGCCTCAAACCTGCGGTCTTCCTGTCTCAGCCTCACAAGTACTAGGATTACAGGCATGCTAGAAATTAAGTGACTTTTTAAAGAGCATGCTGTCGGTAAATCTGGGAGTAAGAAAATTCCTCATCCTGGTTTTATGTTTATTTTATGCTATATGCTATGTGGAGCCTAAAGTATATAGTACTTGGATATTTATAAATATATATATATATATAAAATTATATATTTACATGTGTATATGTAATAGTGTTAAAATTATTTGGAAATAGCATTTAAAGACAAATGTATTAACTTGAACCATAATGGCACTATCCAGGTCTGCTCAATATATATTTATTGTAGAACCTTTTACAAATTGAAATGCCCTATTCTAGGAAGAAAGGTAAGGGACATTTTATAGTCTGAAAGAATTAACTTCCATATTTCTTATGAAAACAAAATTATTGCTTAGTGACAAAAAGGTTACGAGTTATATATATATGCATATATATATATATATATATATATATATATATATATTACTCCAATAAGCTAGGTTATTAAAATTTCCAAGCCACTCAACATTCCACAAATACTTTTATATATCTATGGAGGTCTGAGAGGAATAAGATGAAAGATCTCTTGAGCCTGGGCTCTGTTCTTAATTCTCCTACAGACTGGTCTCTGGTAACTGGGAACTAGTTCTTCAGCTTTCCTGGGCTTCAAGTTACCCATTTTTAAAATGAGCCTAAGGATATCATTAGTAAATATTCAAGGGGCCTTGGAGATGTGACCAGCATTTATTCAACGTTACTTATAGTAAGGAAGGTGACGGAAAGGGTGGTTACTGGGTTATTGCTAACTGTGACATTGAACCTGCAGGAATCCAACATTTATTAAGACTTCAGCAGAATCAGGCAAAAGGAGTGCTTGGCTTGGGCATCTCTTTTTGCACTGTGGATCCATTCATTCCTCCAAGAAATAATTACTGCACACTAACTATGTGCCTGGCACTGTTGTAGATGTTAGGGATATAGCTGGGATCCAACACTGAAGCCCCTGCTATCTTGGAGCTTACACTGTGTGTAAGGAAGCCAGACCTTGAGCAAATGAAGATGACTATATTATGTCAAGAGTTAGTAACTGCTTTGGAGGAAAATAAGACAGAGTACGAATGGAGAAAGATGGTGGGGAAGGGAATCTATTTCTCATTCGACAGCAGGCTGGATTTGAACTGGGATGAGGTCATTTATAGGCATGGTTAATCTAATTTGATGTGAACAGTTATGCTTGGTGCAGAAATATTCATCTGTTTGGGTGTTGGTGCTACTCCAAACCTAGCTGAGGGTATTCTGTAACACACATTTATAAAATATGAAGAAACATTGCATTCCAAAGCACATTCGCACCCGTTTTCTGATAACAGGTTATGGAGTTCTACCAGTCAGATTTCAGAAATGGGGTCAGGACTGGAAATCTGGGTATAAAAGCCATCATCCTATAGATGGCGTTTTGATAACGCCGAGTAGCCAGGTGATAGCCCCTAGGGTTTGGATATGGGTGGCAAGGATTTGAACATGGCTCTGGACATTGTTTGTCTCACCACCAGGCTTCGTAGAGCGATGAGATGGACATAGGAGGATTTACCAGAGAGCAGGAGAATAGCAAAGAGAGATCGATGTCCAGAAAGCAAACGAAGAGAGTGTTGGGAGGGTGTGGCAGGAAGGAGGGGTCACCTGTGCACTGATGGGTCCAGAAAGATGAAGACTGAGCATCTGACGAAGAGGCCACAATGTCAGGGGCACTTTCTCTGTTCATCACTGTTGCCAGGACTCCTTATACCCACAGCCATTCTTGATATACATTTGTTCCCATATCTAAAGGGATTGCATAATGGTTGCTTTTTTGAGGCATTTAAATTACATTTCCAGACTCTGCAGTGTGTTTCATGGAGACAGTGTACTACAGTCAAAAGTCATGAACTTCAGCCAGGCGAGGTGGTGCACGCCTGTAATCCCAGTACGTGGGAGGCTGAGACAGGAGCATCACAGGTTTGAGGCCAGCATCAACAACTTAGTGAGACCCTGTTTCAAAATAAAAAATAAAATAGGGCTAGGGGTTTGACTCAGAAGTAGAAAGCTCATGAGTTCAATCCCCAGTACCACAAAAAACAAACCAACAAACAAAAAATACACGAACTTCAAAAGCCAGAAAGATTTAGGTTCAAAATCCACACCTAATTAGTTTCCCTACATGTCTCTGCATCGAGCTCACCTAAGTTACTTAACATTCAACACTTAACTTCTCAGTTTTGTCATCTGAAAAGTGAGGCTATTAATAACAATCTCCAATGAATGTTAGACATTAAAATCAATCATAAAGGGTTTGAGCACATTACAGTTTTCCTTTTTTTTTTTCTGGGGAAGATGGACAACCTGTATAAGTAAATGAGATGGCCAGGCAAAACACATAGTGAATGGATCCTCAGGAGGTTGGACCAGGGCTCTGGCCCCGCAGTTCTGTTTTGTAGCATCTTAAGCAACTCATGCCACATTCTTTTTTTTATTTATTTTGTGTTCGTTTGTTTGTTTTTGATACTGGGGATTGAACCCAGGGGCATTCTGCCCTATTTTATTTTGAAAGAGGGCCTTGCTAAGTTGCTGAGTCTGGCTGCGAACCTGCAATCCTGCTGTCTCAGCCTCCCAAGTATTGGGATTACAGGTGTGTGCCACCGCGCTCGGCTAATGCCACCGCGCTCGGCTAATGCCACCGCGCTTGGCTAATGCCAGATTCTTGAGCTTTAGAAGTAGAGGCTAACAGTCAGTAGGCCCAAACTCCCACTTTATTTTTTATTGTTACAGTATTTTTAGCGGGTTGGGTACTTCGTTAAATGGGTTTCACCCTGTAGTTTGCTATAGTTCATCCTTTTCTCATGGTATCATTCATTTACATTAATATTAATGGCATTAATATTAATATAGTATTATCATTAATGATATTCATATTATGATAACTAATATTAATATCAATCTGTCCCTTGAATTAATAAGCTTGAAGCCATACGATGGGGTAAATAGTTTTTCTGGTCTCTTCATTTTAAATAAATGTTTCAAATCTAGTACTTCAAGATATCCTTGTTCAGGGCACTTTTATTTATTGAAAAATATAGACCCAATGTGCAGGACCTACACCCTTCTCAGTATCTTAGATCTGAAGATAAAAATGATTGTCTCTTTCAAAGAAGAAGTAAGGACTGCATAATTACGTAATAAATGGTTTTGTACACAAAATGTTTATGACATGTATACCATTCAATTCAGGTATTTTCATATTTCAAAAATAAAGTCTTGCCGGGCGTGGTGGCGCACGCTTGTAATCCCAGTACTTTGGGAGGCGGAGACCGGAGGATCCGGGTTTGCAGCCAGCCTCAGCTCTCTCTCTCTCTCTTTCTCTCCCTGTCTCTCTCTCTACCTAGTGAGGCCCTCTGCAACTTCGTGAGACCCGGTTTCAAAATAAAATATAAAAAAATAAGGCTGGGGGTGTAGCACGCAGGTAGAACGCCCCTGGGTTCAATCCCCGGTACTGCAAAAAAAATATAAATAAATAAAAAAATAAAGTCTAAATCACAAGAATAAAATTAATAATTTGTTTTTCAGGCAACTTGGAATTATAGAAAATTATCAGGATGCTTTCATATTTTTAGGGCAAAAATTGCATTTTGTGTTTAGTGTAGAGGTGTAAGAGCGTTCTTCAGGACCTGTAGTTACTCTTTTGTTTTTCTCATTTCTGTCTCGGTCAACCTTCTCACTGCTATAATCTAAGACAACTGGCCACGTGACTTAGAGGAAGGAAGGTCTATTTGTTCACAGTTTTCTTGGAAATTTTGGATTTCAGTCCACGTCAGGCTGGGTTACATTTGCGGAGCTCAGGGCATGGTGGTGGGAAGCAGAGAGAGGAAGAGAGCAAGGCCCTGCTCTCACATCATGGAGGCCGGAAGCCAGAGAGAGCGAGCAAGCAAGGGGATTCAAAGACAACAGCACAATCCCTAAGGCCACACCCCCAGGGACCCACCTTCTCCAGCCACACCCCTCCAGCCTAGTTTACCACCCAAGCTGTGGTAAAGCCATCACAATGGATTTATCTACTGATGAGATTACAACCCTCATGACTTAATGATATCAACTCTGAACATTAATTCATGAGTTCGTAGGGGGCAGTCTGTATCTAACCGTAATACTTGTCATTCTTTTGGGAAAATGTATCCCGAAACTTTTTTTTTCCTCATTGATTTTCTCCATCCCTTTCTCTGAGTTATCAGACTGGTGAGGAGAAAGGGAATGGTCATAGACACTTCTGTATTCATACATTTATCCTTCTGTATATCCTTACATCCTTAGAATCTAGCACTTTGTAGGTACTTGATAATATTTATTGTTTAGTCATTTACTGGAGGGAAGGGGAGAGGAGCAGGCTCAGGTGCCTGGAAGGGATATAATACAAGGCTTTGGCTGGTTCACAATAAGGTGAACCACAGGAATACTGCTTTCAGGGAAGCAATGTTCCCAGAATCCCTTGTTCTAGGACAAGCATGAGATGCTGTTCCTACCATAGAGACATAAGTACAAGTCTGCTCAGGTTTCTGGAAAAGCTTATACTCTTCTGAGTTAATGGTATAGCCGTAGCTGATGTGGTATGGCCTCTTCCTGCTGGAATCCAGGTGTGGCACCCAGAGAACAGATGACATTTGGACATTGTGAGTTGATGATGAGCAACGCACTTGGAATGGTGGAGTAGAGAGGCTGAAGGTCATTGGGTCCTTAATGTCATTGACACACAGCCCAGGCCACAGGCTTCCATATTGCTCATTATGAGATAAAATTAAGTCCTATCTATGTAAGCCACAGAAAGTCCGGTGCCATATTGCTATACCATGGGAAGAGTAGTTAAAATGGAGGAAGAAGCTAGGCATGGTGGCCACACTTGTAATCCCAGTACTTGGTAGGCTGGGGCAAGAGTATAGCAGGTTCAAGGCCAGCTTCAGAAACTTAGTGAGACCTTCAGCAACTTAGCAAGACCCTGTTTCAAAATAAAAGGGGGTGGGGTGGCATCTTGGATGTAGAATGCCCCTGGGTTCAAACCTCAATAGAAAAAAAAAAGGAAAAAATGGAGGAAGATGAAGGAACATTTAAAATGAAGCATTTAAGAAAATCACCATGGTCGGGGAAGCAGGGAGCAAGCACCCTGAAGTCCAAGAAACAGGTGGGTGATAGAGTTGCCTGATCATATGGATAAGTTTCAGGGAGACAGGAAGAATTGATAGTACCTTCGTATCTTGACTCCCCACCTGTTCACCTCGTCCTCAACACTCCAAGCTCATAGTAAGCAGATTTTCAAGTAGACTGTGGAACTGATGAGCTTCTGATGGGAAAGGTTTTGTTGTTGTTTTTTTAAAAAAAATTTGCAACAAAATATATTGTTCCTCAAGGCTAGCCTTGGGTAATAAATATGCCCCACTGCCATTCCACAAAGAAGGAAAGGATTAAAAGACTGACAAAGAAACCAGACAAGGGAGAATGGGAGAGGAGGATTTTGAGAAGACAGGAAGCCACAGGGTGAGGAAGTGGGTCCCTATGAAGGGTTTTAAACTGTTCCTCCCTTACCCTCACCTGTTCTGTTATGATATTCTACCTACCTATGAGTGATAAGTAACTAGTAATAAGCCCAGAACATTCCCTAATGTCCCCTGTGAAGCTGAATACAGAGCATGGAAAAATCTGGGGCCTGCTTCAGGTTCATATCTTAGATTTTGTTTTTCTTTTGGTTTTAGCTCAGACAGTTCAACCATCTAAAAATCTTTCCCAAACATTTTTTTATAGGACAGGTAGGAAAACAAAACACATATCTATCACTATGTCTAGACAACTACTTTAATTAGTCACAGAAATTAAAGGAATGGTATTGTATCAATTAAACAAAAATATTGCACATGTCCTTACCAATTTAATTATTTACATCTCTCTCCTTTGATAATGAATCATATAACAGTATATTGATGTGCCTTAGTGAACAGCGTATTTCTCTAAGAGACTGTATTCGTTTTTTTTCCCCTGTGGGGCCTTATCATAGATGGATCATGACCTTTGACAAATAGAACTGGTTCCAAATAACTGTAATCAGTTTTAATGCTGAAATTGCCATGACTTGGTCACTAGCAACCCTCTTAACGAAATGACCTATTTATCTTTTGAAATCCACTCTCAAGTACATTAGATTGTATTCTTTTTAATGAAAAGGTCCTTCAGGGTTATCTTTGATTCTGCTATCTTCAAATAAGAAATCATCTACTAAAGAAATTATCTACAGAATTATCCTGCATCATTTTTGGGGGGATAGCATTTGATACCAAATATATTGAATTTTTTGCATATAACCATACAGAGTTAAAAAATTGTTTCATGCCCCACAAGCATAAAAACTACCTTTGTATCAAAAGGTTATGACTTAATTTATAGTCATTATCTTTGACTCATCTGAATACTTACCAAATTTCTTTTCACTTTATTCTGTACAAGAGTTTATAATCCCATTGTTCATACTTTTTCACAACATATTAGAGATTGTCATAATCAGTACTGTCTTAAAATTACAGTTGCCTCTACTCACCAAAAGAACTATTAGGAAAATAAATCAGCAAGTGACAGTCCAGGAGAAGATATTTGCAAAACATGTATCTGACAAAATAATAGAATCCAAAGTAGATAAAGAACCCTTACAAACTCATTGTTATAAAGATGAGCAACTCAATGAAAATGGGCAAAACACGAAGCATATACTTCGCAAAGAAAGATATGCAAGTGGATAGAAAGTGCATGGGAAAGGGCTCAATGTTATTAATCATCAAGGAAATGCAAATTAAACCCACAGTAAGGTACCACTCCACACCCCCTGAGTGACGAAAATTAAAAAAAAAGTTAACTGGAACTCTCATACATACATTGTGTATGAGATTTGTAAACTGGTATTACTACTTTGGAAAAATATCTGGCAGTTTCATATTAAACTAAACATATACCTAATCTATGATCCAGCAATTTCAATCCTTAGGTTTACCCAACATAAATAAAAAAAACAGGCGTCCGCAAAACTACTTGTATAAGAATGTTGACAGTAGCTGTATTTAAAATAGCCAAAACCTAGAAATATCCCAAGGATATGAATAATCAAATTGCATATAATGAAATACAACTCAGAAATAGAAAGGCGGAAGCAACATCAATGAATCTTTAAAATGCCATGGGATGAAAAAGATTTACACTAAAAATACATACTCTCTGATTATATTGATAAATGATGTTCTAACAAGCAAATGTTGTCTCATGTGGGAAATAAGTCAGAAGATGGTTGCTTATAAAGTGAGAGTGGAGGCTGACTGGGAAGAGGTGTGAGGGAACTTTCTGGAGTGATGTAACTCCTATCCTTGATAGGAGTTAGATTACACAGGGGCATGCATTGGCCAGACACTTAATATTGGTACACTTAATGTTGGTGGATTTGAATGCACATCAAAAGAAAAAGACTATAAGCAAATATCAAACTCTAGTCACTGACATAATGTGACAGCATTTAGTGGGAAGTGTGTCAATCATGGCAATTTATTTTGGAATGCATTAAAAAATAAGCTGAATTGAGGAGGAAGGGAGAGCTGTCTCAGAATGAAAGGAGGTCGTGAGTTTATGGGCATCCAGATTTTTTCAACTTTACGTTTGAGTTTTTCCATAAATTCTGGGAGAATGACTGCCACTCCCACATCTGAGTTCATTCCCTTCATTTCTTTGACAGTTTTCTAAGTACACTTATGTTGACTCCAGGGTGTGTAAGTCACTATAGTCACTCCCACCTGAGAGCCAAGTCTCAGAAATGGAAAAAAGTTTCAAGCTAAATCCAAATAATCAAAAGAATTCACAGTTAGAAATGACATCTAGGATCTCTTTTTAATTAGAAGACAGTAGTACCATCACTCCCAACAAAGACACTTTTGGAGACTCTGATTTTGTGCTTACTAGGTGAAGATATTGGTGCAAAACCACTTAGCTGGCAACACCACTGAGACACCTCAGTGCTAGCAGTGGCCAGCAAGGCCTACCGATGAGTGCTAAAATTAATAGGCAAAATTTTAAGGAGAAATAGCATATTTTCCTAGTCTCAAGAATTTGCCCCAACCTATTTATTAATTGCAAAGGGGGGAGGGAAATAATCACTTTCCAGTGGAGAAAACAGCACGTACCAAATGACAAGACGTGTTAATATCATGTAACTTTTGATAGGATACAATGATGGCCATGTCACTTCTGTTCTAGTCTTGACAGACTTCCACAAACAATTTCCTAACTTCCACGTAATCATGAGAAAACATCAAGCAAGCCCAAACTCAGGGTCATTCTCCCTAAGAAGTGACCGATACTCTTCAAAAGTTTCGAAGTCATGAAAGACAGGGGAGACAGAGGAACCGTCACAGATTGGAGGACACTAAGAGACATGACAACTAAATGCAACATGGAATCCTAGATGGACCCAAAACCACAAAAGGTATCTGTGAAAAACTTTTTCACTAATTCCTATTTGAAATGGGAGAATTGAAAATGTTACCTACCCAATGCCCAAAATACAGTATGAAGGTACAGTAATTAAAATGTGACACTGGGCAGGAATTGATTATTAAATCAATGAAACCAAGTAGGAGCCCAGAAATAGGTGCATTTTATACAGGTGCAATATGCATACATACATATATATGTATATATATTGATATATGTAAAATAAATACATATGTATTCATATGTGTAAAAAGCAGAGTGGATTACTCAATAACATTTGGAAAATCTGGTTAAGAAAACAAACATTTAAAAAAATTAAATGGTTTAAAGGTAGTCATTCCCTTTCCCTAACCACCCATGTCCAGTATAACTGGGAGTCCCGTTACCTCTATTCGAAATCCCATCGCTAATTCCCATCTCTAGTCTGCATTTTACCTTTCAGCTTGTTCTAAAGCACAGTCATCTCTACTGCAATAGGCTCCAGACTAGTCCTGCTTCCATTCTACCCTGGCCAAAGGCATACACCCTAACCTGGTCCAAAACGTAGAGCATCCCCGTCCTGCCAGAAAGCCCCGCCGTGTCCCTTCCCAGTCTCCACTCCTGCTCCTGGAAGAGGCGATTGCTATTCTGCGGTGCGCATTTGTTTAGCTTTAATACATACTGCCAAATCTTTTTTCAAAGGGTTTGTACAAGTTCACATTACCATCAGCACCGCGTGAGTCCAAGTGCACCTACCATCACTCAGTACTGTCAATGAGTTTAATGATAACCATCCCAGCAGATACAAAGTGATATATTATTATGATCTTAATTCACATTTCCCTGAAGAATACTGACATACAAAACCTTTATAGAGGTTTGTGGGTCTTTGGGATATCCCTGTTGTGAAACTTTGTCTTCTCTAGTCATTTTCTAGACATTACTACAATGTCTTAAAATAGGATTTAAGAACTAATCTAAGCTGGGCGTGGTGGCACACACCTGTAATCCCAGTACTTAGGAAGCTGAGACAGGAAGATTACAGTTTCGAGGCCAGCCTCACCAACTTAGTGAGACTCTTGGCAACCTAGCAAGACCCTGTTTCAAAAATAAAAAAGGACTGGGGGTGTAGCTCAGAGGTAGAACACCCCTGGGTTCAATCCCCAGCACCATGAATAAAAAACCAAACAAACAAACAATCACTTTTTTTCCCTATTGCACTGGAACCATTGACCTGATATGACCTACTTTATCCTACCTGCAAGTGGGTGCCCCTGATATATATTTTGAAGTGATGCACTTCATATTAGCCCTCACTTAAAACCTCCCGATGCGATCACAATAAAATCCAAGCAGAGGTGGCCGATGGCCGGCTCTTCCGACCCCGTGGTTGGCGTGGCCTTCATTCTCTGCTGCCCTGCCTCTTGAGCATGTGTAATTCTCTTTGCTCCAAGCCTTGAGCACTTGCCATCACCTCCCTCTGGACCCTCTTCTCTAGTATTATTGCAAATCCGACTCCTCTCTTGATTCAGGTCTCTTCCAGTTTCAGTTCCTCTGAGAGGCATTTCCTGAGCATCCCAGCTAATAAGGTGTCCACACTTATTCTGTGTGCAGAATTGATCTCTTCCTGAGACGCTCTGTATCCATTTAAGGGAGTATTGTCTGTCTTCCCAGTAAAATGCAGGCTTGTGAGTGTTGAGACTTTTCGTGTTATTCTTCACGGTTTTACAGTGTCTGGCACATATTAAACACTCAATAAATATTTGTGAAACGTTAAATAAAAGATCAAGACCTGAAAAAGAATCGGAGAAGACAAAAGATAGGAAAATATTATTAAAACCTTGTGATAGGGGAGGCTTTTCAAAGAATACCACCAAGCTGTGGAGCGTAATGACAGACAGATTTGTTTATGCATAGAATTGTAAAACTTCTGTATAGTAAAATTCCCCATGAGCAAAGTTAAAAGAAGAAAATATTTATAGCATATGTAATTAACATTGGTAAAGACCCAGTTCAGATGAGCCCCACCACATGCTTTAGACCTACTTAGAAAAGACTCATTCTCTTGATTCAGTTTTGCCCAGACATCCTTTAAAATCAGTCTAACAGTAATCATCGTAGGAAATGATGCAATGCCGGAGACAAACAGCCCAATCGGGAAAAGAGCAGGAGTTATGAAGAGGCAACTCGTGCATGGAAAGGGATGCTTGAACTCACTAGCAATTTTAAAATGTATATTTACATAGTGAAATACAGCTCCGTTGTCTATAAAATCAGTCCAAATATAAGAAATAGTAACTCACTATGCAGTCATTTGTGTGGAGAAAATAAGTTCACTGATATGTAATTTGTGGAAATCTAAATTGTAATGACATTTTTGGAGGTCAATTTAGCAATGTCTATCCAAATTTAAATGTAGTCTATAATCCCAGTATTTCAGAGGCTGAGACAAGAGAATCACAGGTTTAAGGCCAGCCTCAGCAACTTAGCCAGACCATCAGCAACTTCATGAGACCCTGTCTCAAAATAAAAAATAAATTAGGGGCCGGGCGTGGTGGTGCACGCTTGTAATCCCAGTACTTTGGGAGGCGGAGACTGGAGGATCCGGGTTCGCGGCCAGCCTCAGCTCTCTCGCTGTCTCTCTCTTTCTCTCTCTCCTCTTAGTGAGGCCCTCTGCAACTTCGTGAGACCTGGTTTCAAAATAAAGTATAAAAAATAGGGCCGGGGGTGTAGCGCGGAGGTAGAACTCCCCTGCGTTCAATCCCCGGTACCGCAAAAAAAAAAAAAAATTAGGGCTGAGAGTATAGCTCAGAGGCAGAATGCCCCTGGGTACCAAAACAAAACAAAACAAAAAAACAAAACAAAACAAAACAAAAAAAAAAAAACAGAGAGAGAGATTAAAGAAAGGAAAAGAAAATGAATAGATCCTTTGATTGAACAATTCCATTTCCATGAAGGACCTTTCTTATAAATATGCCCTAGTACCTAAGAAAAATGTCCATACAAATTACTGTAGTATTGTTTATAATAACAATATGGTAATAATCTCAATGTAAAAAGTAGGAAGCAGAGTAAATATTATGTGATACACTCATGATAGAGTACTGTGTGGCCATTAAAGAGAATGGCAAATCTGAGTTTTCTAATTTACAATGATGCTTATGATGCATTAAAAGAAAAATCCAGATGAAGGTCAACATGCCTATTTCAAGTCTCTCATTAGAAAGGCCATTCTAATCCTCAGATACAAGATTCCTGAATATTTGTGGCTAGAACAGCAAATACATCTTATGATCCCACATGACAAAAAGTCCAGTGGAATTGTTACAGGGTCATTCTGTAGCTAGTGATGTCAAAGCCCTGGGTCAACAACCTCATGGTCCTCTTGGGCTTTCCCTTGTGTCACAAAATGATTGCAGCTGCTCCAAATAACAGGTCTCCACACCTGCTTCCCAAGCTGAAGAGAACAGAGAACAGCACTTTTTTTTTCTCATGAATCTGTGTCTTTCTACTCAGCAAGATAATCTTTCCTAGAACAGGGCCACACTTGGCTACTCAAAAACCTGCAAAAGTATTATACAAAGGAGAATGGGATTCTATGACCAACTTAAGAGTTCCATGATCTACACCCACAGCTGGAGGAGGAGTCTGCAGCCTTAAAACCAAGAGATCTCTGTCTTCAAATGCATTATCCATAAAAGAAAAAGATTGTTTTTATGGACCTCATTAAAATCAAGATCTTCTGTTCATCGAAAGACATCATTAGGAGTATAAAATAGACTGGGAGAAAATATTTATAATACAGATATTTGATAAAGGACTTGGATCCAGAAGATATAAAGAGTTCCTACAAATAAAAAATAAAAAGACAACCAAAACTGAACAAAAGACTTTGACACCTCAGAAATAAGACATCCAAATAGCTGATAAGCTTATATTAAAAGGTTATCAACATCATAATTCATGCAGAAAAACACAAAAACCACAATGAAATCTGCTATATGTTGACCTACATGGCTAAAATTAAAGAAGACATGACAACCCATATTCTGGTGAGGATATAGATCAAGGAGCAACCTCATACATTGGTGGTGGGAGTATAAATAGGTTCTGCCCCTTTTGAAAATTCAACTATCTAAATGTACAAATGCTCTATTACTCAACAATTCAATTCTTGGGTATACAACCACATAAATGGGTGTGTTTATATATCATGTCTATATTTTATGGAATACCAGTCTATAGATCATGGGATGGTCTCAGAAACTTTATTCATGACGTCATAAAAGTAGAAGCAGCCTAGGTGTTCAATTTACCCATAAGAGAATGAATAAACAGTGGTGCATGCATTTCAGGAAAACTACACTGCAGTGAAAAAGAATGAGCTGTAACAGTACATGAATTAATCTCATAGAAATGCTGGCAGGGGATTGCATGCAATGTTGTTCAATTTCTATGCAGCATAAGAAGTGGTGGAAGTAATTAGTGTGATAGAGAAGAGGACAGTGATTGTCTTCAGGAAGGATGGACTGGGAAGAGGCCTGCTGAAGGTTTCTGGGGTCCATCTCTTGAGCTGGGTGGTGGTAAGAAGACTGAAACATAGGTCGGCATTCACTGCACTTAAGTTTTGTGAACTTTACATATGCAAGTTATACCTAGGTAAAAATGATTACAACAACAACAAAACCCCCTCAAATCACCAAAAGAGAGATCTCTTCTTTCTACCTTTAAAAAAATGGAGATTTCATTGAGCTAGAAAGTGGAGGTTTGCTGCTCACAGCTATTGGCTTGTCAAAGGGCATTGTCTGCCACAATTATACATAACATGTTATGGGGATGTGTTTGTAGAAGTATAGAAAGTTTTTAAAAGGGTGTATATTTAGCTGCTGGTAATCATTACATTTGATGATAAAATTGGATAACAATTTGAAAGTTTTTGTTTCTGTAAATTTCTTTCCTCCTCCTCCTCCTCCTCCTCCTCTTCCTCCTCCTCCTCCTCCCCCCTCCTCCTCATCCTTCTCCTCCTTCTCTCCATCCTTCTCCTCCTCCTCCTCATCCTTCTCCTCCTCCTCTCCATCCTTCTCCTCCTCCTCCTCCTCATCCTTCTCCTCCTCCTCCTCTATCTAGGGGCATTCTACCTCTGAGCTACACCCCCAGCCTGATTTTATTTTTTATTTCTTATTTATTTATTTATTTATTTATTTATTTATCTATCTGTTTGTTTATTTATTTATTTATTTTGTGGTGGTGGGGATTGAACCAGGGGCATTCTACCTCTGAGCTACACCCCCAGCCCTATTTTTTATTCTTTATTTTGAAACAGGGTCTCGCTAAGTCGCAGAGGGCCTCACTAAGTAGCTGAGGTTGGCTGCAAACCTGCGATCCTCTTGTCTCAGCCTCTCAAGTACTGGGATTACAAGCATGCGTCACCACGCCAGGCTTATTTTTTATTTTGAAACAGTGTCTCACTGAGTTGCTGAGGCTGGCCTTGAACCCGCAATCCCCCCATCTCAGCCTCATAAGTACTGGGATTCTGGGTTTGTGCCGTCATGACTGGCCAGTTTCTGTACCTTTCTATTAAAATAAAAGGAAAACCTTAAAATTAGAGCAGAATCTTGAGGGTCTTTAGCCCAAGGTAGTAGGTGTTAAGAATTTGTCCTCTATGGTGAAGACATGGAGACAAACAGATGAACCCGGAGCTCTTCAGGGTGGTGGTAGGAAAAGTTACCGAGGGCTGCAAGCCGTCTCTGAGTTCATTTAATTAGAGTGGAACAATCTATGAAGAAAATTAATATGCCTTAATAATCGAGAGCTGCCTACAGCACATTCTCTCGAAATGACATTTTCTCTCCTATGAATGGTGAAATGAGTAGGAAAGCAACCTTAGAGGTCATCTAATTTAATGTCCTCAGCCAATGTGCCAATCTTTTCCATAATTCTTACTTTTAAAGTGTCTCAACAGTTGTGTACCAAGCGGAAAATATGCCTTCGCTACCAAGTAGGGGAGGTGTGGTGTATGGTCAACTGGCTAGAAAACAGCTTGGGGCTTGGGAAAGGCTACCCTGGTGTGTTTTTTTTGGCACCTGGAGCAGTGTTGACTGTGTGTGTGTGTGTGTGTGTGTGTGTGTGTGTGTGTGTGTGTGTCTGTGGAGGAAGAGTTGGAGAGACTGAAAGAGAAAGGAAAAGAAACTAATGCTGGGCGGGATGCTGATTTGGGGTCACCCATTTATCAGTACTTGCTCACTTGGGTTAATTATCCCCATGTCTGGCACGGACAGAAGCAATACACTAGATTTTAACCTCAGTCCTTTGATTCCAGTTTTCTCAGAATCAGCAGAACAACAAGAAAAAGCTCTTCACTTTTCAGAACTAGAGAGCAGGATGTGCTGTGGCAAAGGCTTCCTGGAGGTCCCATTTTGAGTCCCTGAAGGGAGCCCAACCGCGGTCCCAGGAAGTTGGTGGCGTTTCTTTTTTTTTTAATGTGTTTTTATTGGTGCATTATAGTCTCACATCACAATGGAAGTCAAATTGACACTAACATACATGCACGCAGCACTTGGTGCCCCCTGCCGTCCCCCCAACACAGAGAACTAAGATTGACATTGGTATATTCTCATATGTAAATTTGGTCGATGGTAGAAATTCCATTAATGAACTTGATTCTTCCCCTTCCCTCTCCCTTAGTTCAGTTCCCTGTCTTCACTGAGGCTTCTCCAGAGAAGTCTGGAGTCCCTTTTGTATCCTCGTTGCTCCCTCGCTTGCACATATTAGAGAAGACATGTGACCCTTCTCTTTCTGTGATTGGCTGATCTCACTTAACATTATGTTCTCCAGGTCCTTCCATTTTCTTGTAAATGATGTTATTTTGTTCTTTTTTTATTGCTGAGTAGAATTCCATTGTGTGTATTTCCCATAATTTTGTAATCCATTCGTCTGTTGATGAACATCTAGGTTGGTTCCATAATTTGGCCACTGTGAATTGTGCTGCTATAAAACATAGGTATGCATATGTTGCTGTAGTTTTCTGGTTTCAATCCCTTTGGTATGATACCCAGTAGTGGTATAGCTGGGTCGTATGGTGGATCCATTCCCAGTTTTCTGAGGAATCTCCACACTGTTCTCCATAGTGGTTGGACTAATTTGCGTTCCCACCAACAAGAAGAGTCTCTGTTTCCCCACATCCTCGCCAACATTTGTTGACTTCTTAATGATTGCCATTCTAACTGGGGTTAGATGATATCTTAGAGTAGTTTTGATTTGCATCTCCCTGATTGCTAATGATGTTGAACATTTTTTCATGTATCTATTGGCCATTTGTATCTCTTCTTTCGTGAAGTGTCTATTCATTTCAGTTGCCCACTTCTTGATTGGATTATTTGTTTTTTTAGTGTAGAGTCTTTTGAGTTCTTTGTATATCCTAGATATTAGACCTCTGTCGGAGGGATAGCTTGCAAAGATCTTCTTCCATTCCGTAAGCTTTCTCTTTAGGTTCTTGGTGGTTTCCTTTGGTGAGCAGAAGCTTTGTAGTTTAATGCTATCCCACTTATTGATTCTTGTTTTAATTTCCTGTGCTTTGGAGGTTTTGTTCAGGAAGTTTCTACCTGTGCCTATATGTTGGAGTGTTGGACCTCTGCCCTCTAGTAATTTCACAGTCTCTCATCTTCCAGGTCTTTGATCCATCTCGAGTTGACTCTTGTGCAGGGTGAAAGGTAAGGATTTAGTTCCATTTTTCTACAGGTAGATAACCAGTTTTCCCAGCACCATTTGTTGAAAAGACTGTCCTTTTTCCAATGTATGTGTCTGGCACCTTTGTCGAAAATCAATTAGCTATAAGTTTGTGGATTTGTTTCTGTATCTTCTATTTTGTTCCACTGGTCTATGTGTCTGTTTTTGTGCCAATACCATGCTGATTTTATTACTATAGCTCTGTAGTATAATTTGTATAATTTGAAGTCAGGGATTGTGATGCCTCCTGCATGGTTCTTATTACTGAGCATTGCTTTAGCTATTCTAGGTCTTTTGTTTCTCCATATGAAATTAATGACTGATTTTTCTAGATCTGCAAAGAATGAAGTTGGTATTTTGATAGGGTTGCATTGACTCTGTAGATCATTTTTGGCAGAATGGCCATTTTGATAATGTTTATTCTGCCTATCCAAGAGCAGGGAGATCTTTCCATCTTCTAAGATCTTCTTCAATTTCTTTCTTCAGTGTTCTATAGTTTTCATTGTAGAGGTCTTTTACCTCTTTGGTTAAGTTTATTCCTAGGTATTTGATTGGTTTTGAAGTTATTGTGAATGGAATTGTTTTCTGGATTTCTTTCTCAGTGGATTCATGGTTGGCATATATGTAAGATACTGCCTTTCTTAGGTTGATCTTATATCCTGCTACTTTGCTGAATTTGCTAATCAGCTCAAGTAGACTTTTGGTTGAGTTCTTTGGGTCTTCTAGATATAGGATCATGTCATCTGTGAATAAAGATGATTTTAATTCTTCTTTTCCTATTTTAATTCCTTTGATATCCTTCTTCTATCTTATTGCTCTGGCAAGGGTTTTGAGGACTATATTGAAAAGGAGTGGTGATAGTGGGCATCCTTGTCTTGTTCCTGATTTTAAGGGGAATTCCGGCAGTTTTTCCCCATTCAATATGATGTTGGCTTTGGTTTTTCATATATTGACTTAATGATGTTGAGGTATGTTCCTTCTATTCCGATTTTCTGTAGAGTTCTTAACATGTATGTGTGTTGAATTTTGTCAAATGCTTTTTCTGCATCTATTGAAATGATCATGTGATTCAGCTGGTGGCATTTCTAATGTCACCCCATGAGTTCCTCATTGTCAGGCATTGATATTCCTGGTCCTTCTCCCACCAACTATTTCCCCAGTTTGCTCAATATATTTACACAACACTCACCTTTTCCCTCTTGGATTTTGAGTTTCTGGAGCCTTCGTACCAAGGGGAATAGAAAGGAGTCATGCACAGGAAGAGTAGATTTTAAAGTCTATCTGAAGAGTAGCAGCATGCTTCTTTACTCCTTGTACTGGAAGAGTCCCGAGAATGGGGAGGGGAGCAGCGTGGGAGGATGTGTCAAGTATGTGGATACTGGTTGCTTCTGGGAACTTTGTGCTGGCCTTCTTGGGATGAACCCAGGATGAGCAACAGAGAATGATTCCAGGCAAGTTTGCTGGTTTCATAGCAGATGGTCCCTGTGTTTTACCCCTGCAGCATATTTCTGGAGGGACAGCAAGCCCTCAGAGAAAATGTGATGTGTCTAGGCTGATTGGACCTTAGGTAGCCTCCTAGAATTTCTCAATGTGCAGTGTGATTTAGATACAACTAGAAATTTTCCTCAAGAGGCCCCAGAAAGAATGCAGAAGCAGAAAAGAAAGGGCCCAGTGGACCACAGGAGGGTAATCTGTGCAGTGCAGATAAACAGCAAGAAGGGTGATGGGCGTTGCCAAAGTGACCATCATGGGCATAACTATCACTCAGCATTGCCAGGACCCTGCGTTGGGCTGGGTGAAACTAGACCACTTCTGTGAAAGGCAGGCACTGTTTGGGACTGATTTTCTGCCACTGGATTTATTGGTATCGGGGATTGAACCCACGGGCATTCTACCTCCGCGCTACACCCCCGGCCCTATTTTTTTTTATACTTTATTTTGAAACCGGGTCTCACGAAGTTGCGGAGGGCCTCACTAGGTAGAGAGAGAGAGAGAGAGAGAAAGAGAGAGCGAGAGAGAGAGAGAGAGAGAGAGAGAGAGAGAGAGAGATAGGGAGAGAGAGCTGAGGCTGGCCGCGAACCCGGATCCTCCGGTCTCTGCTTCCCAAAGTACTGGGATTACAAACGTGCGCCACCATGCCCGGCTCTGCCACTAGATTTAAAATGGAAACTGTGCTGGTGGCGGTAGTGCATGCCTGTAATCCCAATATTTGGGAGGCTGAGACAGGAGCATCACAGGTTGGAGGCCAGCCTCAGCAACTTAGAGAGACCCCCAGCAACTTAGCGAGACCCTGTTTCAAAATAAAAATAAATAAATAAACAAATAAGTAAAAAGACTAGGGGAGTAGCTTGAAGTTAGAATGCCCCTGAGTTTAATCCCCAGTACCAAAGAAAAGAAACTGAATTACAAAAATTAATAATAACAGTTATAATTTTCCCTATAAAAGTTTTATCTCCACTCTGTAGACATGAAGAAAACAGGACTTTACTTGCTTTTATTGTTATCTAATGGGCTCAAGTTAAACCAAACTTCCCTGAAGCAGATATTTTTGTCCCACACAGTTGGTACAATGATTCCTTAGAAAGTCTTCATTATTTCTTAGAACCTTCCATTGAACACTCCACGAAGATCCTCCTAGTTGGCTGGTCTAGAAGGCATAGAGAGAGAAGTACTTGCTGAAGTTGCCTCTGGGCTGGCCTCCTTTTGTATATTTGGAGAAAGGGAAAATCCAGGGCCAAATAAACTTTTCTGCGCCAATCTCTTTCAAACTGAAGAGCAGTGTGCTTTCTTGCAGTATTAGAGAAGCCAACAAGAATGGGCGGGCTGGATGATAAGCATCTTCTGGTGGATTCAGACTCAAGCAAGCCACTCCCTGTGGCCAACAGAGTCCATCCGCAAGCATCAGATTAACTGAGAGAGACCGCCACATCAGAGTCAGGCTGAGAACTCAGAGAGAGAGCCCAGGCAACAAAATTCAGCCCTCCACACTCCTGCTCCTACGGTGGGCCCATGCTGTACCACAAACCAGAGGGGTGCTTGGGAGCAAAGAATTAAATGGTACCCTTTCCTGGGATTCCGCGCCTCCTTCTCTTTGGAAGAAAGGAAAGCAATCTTTTCTATTGAAGTTACAAGATCACACAGAAACTGGCAGGCTTCCATTTTGTAACTGTAGCCTAGAATCCATTTTGTAACTTTTGTACATGCGTCCGTATGTCCTACTCCAGGATGTACTGGTTTCATGTTCTCCTTTTATAAAATCTGCCCAGGGAAAGCCAGCCAATCGGATTAGATTGGGAAGTCTTCCTCCAGCCAATGGGGGGGGGGGCAGCGCAGTGGCCTATGCGTTAGGGGGATAAAAGGTTGAGCGGACTGCTCACCCAGTGTGCTTGCTCCCTTCTGCACAGAAGTAAATTGCCTTACCCAGTTACTTTTTTTTTTTTGCGGACCCGGGATTGAACCCAGGGGTGTTCTACCTCCGCGCTACACCCCCGGCCCTATTTTTTATACTTTATTTTGAAACTGGGTCTCACAAAGTTGCGGAAACCTCACTAAGTAGAGAGAGAGAGAGAGAGAGAGAGAGAGAGAGAGAGAGACAGGGAGAGACAGAGAGAGAGCTGAGGCTGGCCGCGAACCCGGATCCTCCGGTCTCCGCCTCCCAAAGTACTGGGATTACAAGCGTGCGCCACCACGCCCGGCTTCCCAGTTACTTTTGATTTCATGAGTCTTTATTTGCATCTCCCCTAAAAATCTGTTTCTAACATCTTCATCCTCTTGTTCCTCCTTCCCACCTGCTCCTCCTTGTTCTCTTCCTCCTTCTCCTTCTTTTAATTGTTCCCACTTCAGAGACCCAATGGCTCATGATGGGAAGGCTTATCATGATGGAAGGTGCATCCTCTTCCACTCATCTTTTTCTTCTAGTTCTGCTCCACTCCTCCAAATGCATGGTAACATGGAGAGACTCTGTTCCTGTGGGCTCCGCTGTTTTTCTTTTGCCTTACAGATACTGTCGTACAATGTATTACCTCCAGCAACCTGACAGACTTCCCCTCTGTTCACATTCTACTCTTGGTTTTTCTTTACTTGGATTTACATGACACAAAACCATTCTAAGCCAGGCGTGGTGGCGCACACTTGTAATCCCAGTACTTGGGAGGCTGAGACAGGAGGACCACAGGTTCGCAGCCAGCCTCAGCAACTTAGTGAGGCCCTCCGCAACTTAGTGAGACCCTATTTCAAAATAAAGAATAAAAAATAGGGCTAGGGGTGTAGCTTGGAGGTAGAATGCCCCTGGGTTCAATCCCCCGTACTGCAAATAAATAAATAAATAAATAAATAAATAAGTAAAATCTAAAAACGCACCCTGAATTTGTTTACATCAACTACGGTAAGACAGAGACACAAAAAGGATTGCCATGCAGGAAGAAGTCTGTACTTGCAGATCCCTAGTGATAAGAGGTAGGACAGGCCATGCAGAGGACATGGGGAAACTCCCAGGAAACAGAGGGGAGGTGGACAGAGCATGGGCCAGAGACTTTATTGGGGCTTTCATAGGAAGGAATAGGCCAGGCAGAGTAGGTACACTGTGTAAATTTAGGGTTGGACAGTTTGGATAATTTCAGTGCATTCTGGGCTATAGGGCAGTCCCTTCTTGTCAACCATTGTTTCTGGGTAATTTAGGCCAGGGGAAACTATCAGTCTGGTGTGTGGGTTCCTTAGGGCTGGACCCCTGGGCTCTGTGTTAGTTGGTTTTTACATGAAAGGTGTGCTCACAGGGGAGTCCCGTTTGTTATCTTTAGGAATTAGCTAGCCTCCCCCTCCCCCTTGAGACACTCACTCCAGGGACAGTGCCCCCAATGCCAGACCATCAAGGAAATAACAAAGTATAGTCATTACAGACTGAGTTCATAATAATCACTGTTTCTAGACACTCTATCACCATTGGTACACGCAGAGCCCTCTTTATGCATTTCTTTCTAAAATAAAGAACAACAGCGAATTAACCACAGAACCTGAAAACCAGGACATTATGGATCCCTGACACTGACTTGTAAGTTTTGACTCTGGTCTCCTAAAGCCCCACAGTGCATTCTTCTGTGTACCAAAGGCCTCGACGCCTCACAGCGAGAAGAAGGTCCCGTTTTGAATGACGCCAGTGGCCGCTCATCTCCCCTGTCCTCTCCTCCATCACATCAGCTTGAGTTTCAGGCTCTTTGAATGTTTTCCAACCTGTAACTTAAATACCGGCACACAGAAGAACATTTCGCTTGTCTTTGGATGAAAAATGCATGAGTTTGTGGAAATGGATAGTGAATTTATAAAAATAAAATAAAATTACTTTTTGCCTCCAGAAGCCAACACGTCTTAATGGTAAAAGAGTCTTCACAGCTCTTGAACAAAAATTGAAGACCAAGAATTTAGGAAAGAGAGAATTTTGGCTGAGGGCTTTCCACGCCAGGTCTCAGGCTCCAGTAACACCGGCGAGAGGTCCTCTTACTGTCTCGATTTTCAGCAGCTCCGCTATCCATTTTGAATGAGGGCCACCAGACACGGTCCCAGAGCAGCGGCAGGCACTGGGGCACGGGCTCTGCGCGGCTTTCAAGAACACTGACTATGGTGTATTGGACCTGAGAAATTTGAAGGATGTTATATTTAGAGAAACTGGTGGGACTGTTGCTGAAAACCCAGTGGAAATCAGACGCCTACAAGAAAGGGCCCTGGAAGAGCCAGCGGTACACGGTCTCGGGCAGCAGGTACTCCGGGCAGGGGGTGTGTTGTGTGAACACCGAGAGGATTTCAGACTCCCTTCCCAGCAACTCCTTACCATCCTAAAAGCCCTTAGGCATTTCTCTTTCCAGAGGTTTAGAAACCCGAGGACGAAGTAACCATTGTATATGCCACGGGCTGGATGCACCCCACTTCTTCCAACCCTTTTATTTTCTAGCCTTTCTGCATTTCTGTCAAAAACATCTACCTCTGTTCCTAGGCTATTGTTACAAACAGGGAAATGTGTTAAGACCAAGATTTCATCAAAATACCTTTTTCCCCCCTGCTTTGTATCCTGTGGGAACTTTGGAAATTGGTTTTGATTTAGCACATCTAGTGGGCATCTTCAAAAGGCTTTTAGAAATCTCCTTGGGTCTCAAGTTCAAACCAACCAGTGGATCTGGTTGTATTTTGTGCAGATAAAGTATAAATAATTTTTGGTCTTATTTTAGACTTCTTCAATGGACTATTAGGGCAAAAGAGTCCTTGGGCATTCAGGGCTCCCAGAATTTGGGGACTTTGGCTAGTTCCCAGCATATTTAGGAGACCCCCCATTTAAAAATATTTACCCTCCCAATGAAATGAAAGGGTGCTTGTCCTACAAATGGCCCCTAAAATAACTTTGGTAGTCCAGCCTCTACCACTGCATAGTGGCTATTACCCTTGGACACTGGTAAGCAGGACTTATAATTCTGGAATAATTTTCCTTTGAATTTATGACTCTTCGACTTCGGTTCACACATCAGCCTCCTAGTCTCCTCTCCCACGTTAAATTGGTCCATAAAACTCCACACACCATAAAATGAGATCTGGGCGGAGATGTGGCCAGGCATCCCCCAAGGTAAACATTATGATAGATTCCCACCCCGCCCCATCCCCGGCCCCGCCCAAGAAGAAGATGGAAGCCAAAAGCATGCTGGTCTAGAGTGTTCCCTAAAGGCAGCCATCCGACAGCTGCCTTTATACACGGAGGCCCCCTTCCTCTGTCCCTGTCTCCCTTATCTGACTAGTGGTCTAGCAGAGGATCCAGAAAATGCAGGAGTCTTGCGAGACGCTGGAGAGCTGACACCATGGACTTCCTGTGGCCTGGCTCCAGCCACATGCGGGACAGCCCAGCCCGAAGCAGCCAGCCCCGATGGTGTCTGAAATATTTGGCTCCTGGCTCCGGCTGTGGGCTGGCTGTCTGGTTTGTTTGAACACAAGCTAGCCTGGGAGTCTTTGTGTAGAATGCTCCTTGAAGCTTTTTCCGTGACAGCTGCCAATTAAATGTATGAATTACTCTGTTTACTCCGCTATGACAGGGCAGATATTTTATCCAAAAGCAAAGGGTTTCTCATTGCCCTTGCTGTTACTTCTAACATCTGATGAGGTCCTACTATGTGCCAGTCACTGGGCACACATGATGGTTATACATTTGTGATTTCTTTCTTTTTTTTTTTGGTACTGTGGATTGAACCCAGGGGCGTTCTACCTCTGAGCTACCCCCACCTCCAGCCCCCTTTTTTAAAATTTTGAAATAGGGTCTTGCTAGGTTGCTGAGGGTCTCACTAAGTTGCTGAGGCTGTCCTCAAACCTATGATCCTGCTGTCTCAGCTTCCCAAGTACTGAGATTATGGGCATGTGCCACTATGCCTAGCTTTGTGATTTATTTTTGTTCCCCATGACAGCCCCACAAAATGGACTTAGGTTTCCCATTTTACAGATGAGGAAACTGAGATGCAGGTATAGAAAAGGATTGATGTAAGGCCATACTAATTAGGGGCAGAAAAGGAACTAGAATGTAACTTTTCTTGTTACCAGGGTTTTATGTTTGTTTGTTTTATCTTCTCCACTAAAACTTCCTTTGGATTAATGCTGGCCTATTTAAGTTGCTTTTTGGGTATCCATTCATCCATTCAGCAGCTACATTTTGAGCACCTACTATGTACAAAGTACTAGGTCCAAAGATTAAGTACTGGGTCTGAAACCTTTTTCTGTAAAGATCCAGATAATAAATATTTTAGGGTGTGTAAGCCAATGGTCTCTGTTGCAATTACTCAGCTCTGCCACTGTTGTGTGAAAGTCACTATGGACAATCCGTAGATGAGTGGATATGACTGTATTAAAAAAAAACTTATTTAAAAAAATGGGCAGCAGGCCAGAATTGGCCCTTAGGCCATAGTTTGCTATAGACTACCTTGCAATGCACAACCTGCAGACCTACGGGTAGCATCCCTGGTAAGGCAACACGTAATTATGTGTTGACTCTGAAGCCTGAGCCTGCAATGAGAATGAGGATCTCTGTGTTTGGACTGATCCCCATGCCCCTCAAAACAGTCCCAAAAGATCCACGTGAATCACTGATACCTTCTATGGCCAGATCCCATCTCTGCCCTGAGATAATCCTATTGCACAATCCTACGCCTGTTCCTAGAACTAATTAAACCCTGTAGGCTTAGATGGGCAAAGTGTCAAACAGGAGAAAGTAACAAGAAGGCTGGGCCTCAGAACACAGAGGAGGCTGGGCTTGGGCATGGCTATCCGCACACCTGATTATATTGCAAAAGTAGTAATTATAAATATAATAACAGCAACAGCTACCACTGACTGCATGTTTATATGCTGAAGGCAGTATCGCGCCTGATCCTCACCCCCATCCTGTTAATATGCATCGCTATTTACACTTTCCAAAGGAGGAAAACTAGACTCAGAGACGTTGAGTCACAAGGTCACACACCCCGGAAGTAGCAGACTCAGGATTGGAGAAAAAGTCTCCATGTCCCTCACAACCCCAGTAGACTGCTTTCGGAAGAAGAAAATAAAAGAGAGAAGAGCCAGTTTTTATTGGTGTCGTTGTCGCTGCCCCCATGATATCAGGGCGACAAGATGAACCAGGTGGACCACTTGATAGGAAAGGTGCCTTTGGGGGAATAGTAACCACACAGTATGTTCCTATGAAGTGCAGTCGGATTCCTGAGGGATAGAAGGTCTTCTGTGAGTGTGGGCCCACAGTGCCCTCTACTGCCCAGGGGGAACCACAGAGACCTTGTTCTTTGTCCCCTTAGGGTAGGTGGAAGATCCTTAAATGCCAATTGTTGAAGTCTGAACAGTTGGGATTTGGGAATTTACTGAGATTCTTTATTACTTCTGATAACTTTATGTTGGATTGTTAACTATTTGCTCAGAGTGGTGGGGGGGGGAGAGGGGAGTGAAGAAGAGGAGAGAGACCAGCCATCATCCCTACAGGGCATCTCGAGGCAAGAAGAAAGATGTTCCTCTGATGTTTAGTTGTCTCTCACCTGAACAAGTGACACATCTTTCCTTCCCTAGGGTGGCCTACGGTAGA
>PVJS01008654.1:0-52498 GCA_004027185.1 Glis glis
GTGAAGTGTCTATTCATTTCAGTTGCCCACTTCTTGATCAGATTGTTTGTTTTCTTAGTGTAATGTCTTTTAAGTTCTTTGTATATCCTAGATATTAGACCTCTGTCAGAGGGATAGCTTGCAAAGATCTTTTCCCATTCCGTAGGCTTTCTCTTTAAGCTCTTGATGATTTCCTTTGATGAGCAGAAGCTTTGTAGTTGAATGCTATCCCACTTACTAGTTCTTGTTTTAATTTCCTGTGCTTTGGAGGTCTACTTTTAAGAGGACAAATGGGACTAACCTCTGAAAATATGTTAAATCTAATAGCATTTAATTTAAATATAACATATTTATATGTGCCTTTTTATTTTGTAATATAATAAATCTTATTTTTTCCAGTCCCTCTTTTAAATTCATTAAATATTTTCCTCACATTTATCATTCTGATTATTCTTGGGTCTTTTGTGAGTGCAACACTATAACCAGCAAACAAATTAGGGAAAATGAAAGGAAGGTGTGATACCATGAGGAGAATAGATAATTATTAGTGTGTGGTGTTGCCTGGCTAAGTTGCAGTTCCATTCTGTTGTCTTGACACCCATGCAGTCATGAGTTAGGAAAAGAGGAGAGGAATGGAGTGACTCCAACAGGTGGAAGATGCTGAAGGATTCAGACTCACTTTATGTATGCTTCATGAGTTCCAAGTGGATTTATTATGATAAAATTACATTTATTTATTTATTTATTTATTTTTGTGTTGTACTGGGGATTGAACCCAGAGGCATTCTACCTCCTAGCTACATCCCAGCCCGATTTTATTTCTTATATGGAAACAGCGTCTTACTAGGTTGATGAGAGTCTTACTACTTGCTGAGGCTGCCCTGGAACCTGCAATCCTCCTGTCTCAGCCTCCCAAGTACTGGGATTACAGGCATGCACCACCTTGCCTGGCTATAAAATTACATTTATAAGAATATACTCCTTGAGTGAGCAAAAGCGAGAGAAAATTTTAATGACACTTAATCTTCATGTTTACTTTTTTGTCTGCTTTGTTTTACAAAGACACAACATTTCTATATAGATATACAATTGAATAATAGTACTGATCTTTTACTATTGGTCATAGTTTATTTAGTTTAACATTCTAGAAATATGGCAATCAGAAATCTGTATTTGACACTGGGCTTGACAGCAAATGCTATATCACATTTTTCTTTTCTAACTTATATATATAATTGATATATATATAATTTAATATAATTATACTATGTATTACAAAATTATTCTATATATTATATAGAATATACAATTAAGATATATAATTTTTGTGTGTGTGTGGTACTAGGGATTGAACCCAGGGCATTCTACCTCTGAGCTACTTTATTTTTGTTTTTGAAACAGGGTCTTAAAGTTGTAGAGGGTCTCACTAATTTGCTGAGGCTGGCCAAGCACCTATGACCCTCCTATCTCAGCCTCCCAAGTACTGGGATTATAAGCTTGTGCCATTATACCCAGCTTCTTTTACAATTTGTCTGTAGAATTAAACCCATGACCTCAAATTCTAATACTTCATTTCAATTATGATTCAAATGAAGCTTTATATCAAATGAAATGGTTTTATTTGTCATTCCCTTCTTCATGTAAGAAATCACTCCAAAACAATATTTAGGCAATTATATATGTAAATCAAATAATACAATTATATATGTAGGTTAAGTGGTACATCAGTAAAAAGGGCCTACAGACAATCCCTCCTCCATAAAAGAAACAAAACGATTTGTAAGATAATCAGAATCAACTTTTTCTAAATTCTGGAAATCCATCAAGGACTTGCAGCCAGTCCTTGCTTTTTTTTCATTAATAAAAAATCCCAGTAGCAAACATTGAGGTAGATTATTTAGTTCTGTGGTTCGGATCTTGAATGTCTCCCAAGGGCTTTGTCCCCAGAGAGGCATGGTTGGAGGCTGATGGAAACTTTACCAAAGCCTATGATGGATGTTCTCAATGTCAACTGTGAGGAAGGGGGAGGGGGGAGGGAGCCGGGAGAAAGCTTAACAAGCGCTGTGCACATGTATGTCACTATCACTATGAACTACATCATGATGTGAGACTATAATGAACCAAGAAAAGTATAAAATAAGGGGGGGAGGGCTATTGGGAGGTCCTAAGGTTACTGGGAATATGCCCAGGAAGGGAAGAGTGAAATCCTGGCCTCTTGCTCTTTCTTTCTTTGCTCCCTCTTGAAGAAGTGAGAATTTTTTCTCTGCCACATGCTCCCATTGTGATGTGGTGCCCCACCACAGGCCCAGAGTAATATAGCCCAATCATGCAGATTCTAAAATGCTTACAAAAACACATTGGATAACTCAGAAGTTCAGTATGGATCTTCTCATTTTTTGTTAAGCATTTCTCCACATAAGAATATATCTTTTAAATATTTTATCAAATAAATAAATTATATAAAATAACTTGGAGAAGGCCACAGTATTGTGATTTCGACTCAATTTTATATTAAAGACTTTTAAACTTGGTTTATTTTGTCCTAGAGAAATCGAGTTATTTACATCTTCTAAATGCACCATGTATTTTTCTGTTTCTGGATTTGTTTATGTAATTTCTTTCTGATGGGACCATTATATTTTCCCTAACAATAACAAACCCCACCAAACACATCATCTTTATTAATCTCAGAGTTTCAAGTCCTCTATCATAAACAACCTATTTTATAAGGTCATGCAAAAGTCTCACCCCTAGAAGTAGCCACTCCAATTTCTAAATGGAGTGCATTATAACTTATTTTCCATAATATCTTATAACATCATTGAAGTCAAGATGGTATTTCTTGCAGAGACCAGTCAAATGTCTTATAAATATGTATTTATTCAATACTTTTTAAAGATGTTTTTGTGATGTATTTTTCTGTTGACTTTTCCCCCAGAAATTTGGCATTGAAAGGATCTACTCTGATACTTTGATCTTATTTGAAAATTATCATTTGGAACTAGAATATAGGTCTGTGGTAGACTGCTTGCTTAGCATGCTACTAGCCCTGGATTTGATCCTCAGCACTGCAAAAAAAAAAAAATGACTAATTGAAAGAAACAAGAAATTCTGGATGACTTAAATTAAGGTCTATTTAATCATCTGGACAACTCAAAACTGAGATTGATTGAGATATATGCAAGTGTTAGAAGATATCATCAAAATAAACTGCTGTTATTAAGTAGGTTAAATGTACAGCCTGAGGAAATTCCACAGAACTCGCCTTTCCTGTGGTTATTTTTAAAAGACATTTTATCTGTGTGATAACAGAACTGTCAGAGAAAGCCAGTTTTGATTAAAGTGAACAACACAAAAGGAGGAGGAAATGTTCTTATTCTATTCCCTGCTGGCATTACGGAGGTACCTTCATCTAAAAAGGGAGTATCTTTTAGTGCACTGGAATACCCCTTAAAAAGAATACAATTTATGGATTAGACTCTGTTATAGGGCACAATGACATAACTAGAGGCATAGGAAAGGTATGTAAAAACTAATCAGCCACAGAATAAGAATGCTCTGTGGAACAACGCCAGGACAGTCCTCAATAGCTCCTCATACTCAATCCCACTCTTAATTTTAGCAGGCATGTTTCATAGCATTATAAAAACAACATGGCACTGCGTTTTGTGTAGTTTCAATAACTAGCATGACAATTTTCTATTGTATTTTCAGAAATAGGAATATTAAATTTACAAATGATGCTATTATTTACGGATGACAGTAAAGTTGTACCATGGTGCAACTCGGTAGTATGCACATACGTAACCATGATAGAGGTTGCAAAGGATTAGTGAAGACTCAAGAATTTTTGCTAAACCCGTATGGACTAAGACAGATGAGTGATTTTGCAGATATTTTGATAAACATGAAAACTTCTTGCTGATATGCTAACAACCAGCTGCTTAGATGTTTTACCCTGAGGTTATAAATGATTTCTAATTTCAGCTGAAGGTATGGCTTCTATCTGGGGCATGATCTTTCTATGGGAGAGGGTGAAACTCAAAAAACTAGCACAAGGCTCTGCTAGGAACTGGTACACTTTCACTTCTAGTGACATTTTAATGACAAGCACGTCAGCTGGCCCTTCATAAAGGAACAAGAAATAGGCTCTTCTGCCGGGCGTGGTGGCGCACGCTTGTAATCCTAGTACTTTGGGAAGCGGAGACCGGAGGATCCGGGTTTGCGGCCAGCCTCAACTCACTCTCTCTCTCTCTCTCTCTCTCTCTCTCTCTCCCTGTCTCTCTCTCTCTCTCTACTTAGTGAGGCCCTCGGTAACGTCATGAAACCCGGTTTCAAAATAAAGTATAAAAAATAGGGCCGGGGGTGTAGCGCGGAGGTAGAACGCCCCTGGGTTCAATCCCCGGTCCGCAAAAAAAAAAAAAAAGAAATAGGCTCTTCTTAAGAATGTGAGGGAAAGGGGGGGTGTGCATTTGCTAATAGTTCATGCAATCTACCACAGGTGCTAACATAACATTTACCTAATTTCCTAAAGCATGAAAACCAATGTTATTCTGAAGTTTTTGGTCCATAAGTAGATTATGAGACTATACATGAAATTCCAGCCTTACGTATATATGCCTGTATGTATGTTATTAAATATCTATCAGAAAAACAGGGAAAACATCAAAATGGAATATGTGTATAAAGATTATTAGCACAAAATCTGCTATAAATTAGGCATTTATACATTCTATTTCTGTACTATTGTAAGACATTTAAAGTCTCTGGACTCTCATTTATTTTTTCCTGAAATGTTTTAGAAAACATTTGTGAATAAAAATTTAGCAAACTTAAATGGAGAAAACAAATCTCACAATTGTAATTACACCATCATGAGGTAGCCATAACGTTTCTCTCTGAGAACCTCTCTCTTAATAAAGATGATTTCTTTTTAAAATTTCCCCCTGAACTTAAATGCTAATATTTCTTGATTTGTAAGAGCCCTTAATTAAGAAAATATTCAAATTTATTACATTATATTTATTGTTAATCACATCTTAGTTTGGCATTTGGCTTTTAAACCTCCCTAATCATTTTTTATTCATGTATTTAACATTGAGTGTCTTACAGATGTCAGAACATGTTCTATGGGCTAGAATAACATAGTGAGCAAAAATAGTCAAATGAATCTAGGTGTGGTGGGATCTAGGTATACTGGGATCACACCTGTAATCCCAGTATTTGGGGGGCTGAGACAGGAGGATCACAGGTTCGAAGCCAGCCTTTGCAACTTAGCAAGACCCTCAACAATTTAGTGAGACCCTGTTTCAAAATTTTAAAAATAAAAATAAAAAGGGCTTGGGGTGCAGATGAAAGGTAGAACGCCCCTGTGTTCAATCCTCTATGCAAAAAAAAAAAAAAAATAGTCAAAATGCTTTACCATCATGGAGCCTATATTTCCAAAAAGGGGCAAGATAGATTTTAGATTTTATAGATCTCTATCGAAAGAAGAAAAAAGTACTGGGAAAGATTCATTTTTTTATATTCATAGAGAAGTCAGGGAAGGTCCTTCTGCCTTAATTAGATGAAACATGAGAAAATATTTGAAGGCAGTGAGGGAAAGGGCCATTGGAACATTTAGGGAAAGAGTGATCCGTGTAGAAGGGAGAATATGTATAAAACCCCTCAGTTCGGTGTGCACACGGCTAATTCTAGGAACAGCTAAGCCATTAGTTTGGCCAGAGTTGTGCCTGCGAGGGAGAAAATGGTAAGAGGGGAAATGAGGAAACCAGGGTGAAGCCAGTTTTCCAGAGCCTTTTAAGGAGTTTGACTTTTTACTCTAAATGGAAACCATCTCACGATTCTAAAAAGTACAGGGGCCTGATCTGACTGATGTGTCAAAGGGATGCTTTGGCTAGTTGTGTGAAATGAACATGGGCAGGGAGACCCGGGAGAAGGCAATGGGATCACCCAGGGGACAGACACAGTCAGTTGCTGGAGTATTTTGAGCTAGAAACGTTTGCTGAAATATCGGAGATGTGTATGGAATACAGAGTAGAGGATGATCCTAGAGGTTTAGTTCTGCACCACTGGGAATAAACAGGTGCCTCATGGATTTTCATTGTTTGCTCAAATTCAAATCTGCCCATTTCTATCTACATTCTTATATATATTTATGAGACCTGAGATATATTACTATATCATTGGGGGGAATATACTTGAGTAGCTTATTATTTTTAATGGAGAGAACATAATGATTAATACACAATTTCTTCTAGAAAATCTTGATTTCAGTATTTATCTTACTTGTAAGCCAATATCTGAACATGCTTTAATTAGCTCTAATAGAACTTCATCTGAGGGGGAGGGGGTGTCAAGGATGATAATCTTTTTTTATGAAAATAATATTTCCTGTTACCTTTTCCCTGTCCAAGGTTGATGCCCCTTTTTATTTTTCTTATCTCAATGCACTGATTTGTACTTCTAAAACAGGAATAAAGAAGATTTTATAACCCAATACCTCAATATAGGAAAAATGTATCTATGTATAATATAAGAAGATAATTAAATTCTAATGCTCTATTAAAGGCATAATAAGCAAAAAAGATTAAGCTCTATTATTATCAATTGCTTACTATGTATTTATAATATGCAGTGTTGCTGGGGACCATACTCACAGCCATCTACATGTTAGGCAAGGGCTCTACTACTCTGTTGTACACCCAGCCCAGAAACAATCTTTGAAAATATAAAACTTAAAACTAGCTGAGGTTATCTAAAAGAAAATAATAGAAATTGATACATAATGTAGTCCTAATATGAACTCATATTGAGGTACATATCTTAACTATTTTATTATCAGTATTTATTTATTTATGTTTTGTTTTGTTTTTGTTTTTGTGGTACTTGGGATTAAACCCAGGGACATTCTACCTCCAAGCTACACCCCCAACCATTTTGTAATTTTTAAACAGGGTCTCCCTAGGTTGCTGAGAGTCTTGCTACATTGCTGAGTCTATCCTTGAACCTGTGATCCTCCTCAGTCTCCCAAGTACTGGTATTAAAGGCATATGCCACCATATCCAGTCATCATCAGTATTCAGTCATGAGATTTCTATTATTATCTCCATTTCACAAATGAAGAATTTGAACCTCAGGGTAGATGTCTGAGTATGATAAGATAATTGATAGAGGATTATATAAAATAGCACATGATCTAGTATTATTTTGTGGTGTGGTTTAGAAAATAATTTACATAGGTGACCACAGGTGAGACATATCATTTAAGCCTGAATCAATTAGCCAAACATCACAGAAAGAATGACTGTGATATTTTTCAGAAGTGGAGTCTTATGTGGCTATAGAATAATATAGTGAGAATAATAATAGCAGTTGCACGAGTACTGGTTCCCTTTCCTGGTTTTTGCTCATTTTTGAGTGTTAGATTTTGGGCCATCATTAAGTCTGATTCTCATTTCCTTTAAACATTATATCAGATGGAATATGTACATCACAATGCTATAGAAAATAAAAGAGGTAAAGCTTTAAAAATATTAAAGTGAAAAGAAAGGACATGCTGAGGAAGGAAAAATGCATAAAGAAAGGTTTAGAAGAGGTCAGCATTATGTAAGTAAGCATTATGTTGCTGGCAATATAGAGGCAGGAACCCCAGTGAAGGATGACGTATATGCTTCTCCATTCTTTGCTTAGCACAAAAAAAAAAAACCATTTTTTTTTTACACTTTGGGAGGAATGGACCAGTCTCTGTAATTTAGTGCATGCACGAACTGCTACAATTCAAAAATAATGAGAGTTGTACACAGACTTAGATGGTGGGAAATTAAACCCCAAGAGAAAATCCAGCCAGGCCAACTAATCTCAAAAGGGGAGGTGACTGTGCCTTGCGCTGGTAGGTATGAAGACATTTCACATGTGATGAGGATGAAAAAGTTTATTTCAGGCTATTTGAAAGCAGAATGTTGAGACCTCATGGACATGTGAGGGATTTCAAGCAGCTTATATTGTCAGAAAGAGATTCTTGATGGCAGTGGCCAGACAGTGACACAGAACAAGTCATTGAGGCCCTGATTTTGAGGGGCATTATGTATGGCATATTTGGGGGTGCACCGTGGCTATGAACTAAGAGTTATGAGTTCCATATTTATAAAATATTTGGGGCAAAAGTGTTCAGGATGAGTTTTTAAGTAAGAGAAGATATCTTAAAATGGGTTGGATAAATGATAGTAAAATCCTGAATTAAAGCAAAAGCAAGAAATTGAAGTTAAGGTGATGTGGAGACATATTTACAAATTCAAATATATTTTGCTTTGACGTTCAAATATATGTTATGTTGTTGTGTCAGTTTGGGAATAAAGGAATAGGACCTGAGGAAAATTTTCAGTTTTCTGCTTTTGGATGTCTGGCTGGTTTGGGATGCTGCTGGATAGACACTTACCTAAGTTTGGAGACACAAACACAAGTGCAGTTGCAGACAGGGATAAATGATCTTAGCTCATGAGATGCTAAATTTGAAGCTTCTACCAGATAGATGGTTATGTTCCTCAATAGGCAACAGTATGTGCGGTACAAGTTTTAATGGTTTGGAAACCAGATGAAGAGTTCTCATTTGATATAATAGAACTGAAGAAACCTGTTGAATATCCTTAGGGGCATCTCATAACATGAGAAGTTTTAGGAGAGGGAAATTGAGAATACTGTGTATTATGATTCTGCAAGGAAAAACTGATGGTGAGAGGATTTTTAATTAATGTGCTTGAAAGCTTTTTTTAATTAGTGTGTTTGAAATCTTGAGAAACTGAACTGGAATAAAAACTGTGGAGGTGCCGAGAATGCAAATGGAAGGAAATAAGCCCCCGTTAACTGTGAGTGCAGATTGCAACCGAAGTATTGGTTATATAAGACATCACCTGATAACTGGCAAGCGGACGGTGCAAATGCTTGGTGGCTTGCATGGATGAGGCGGAGTGACGTGTTTTAATTTTTTTACTTATTCTTTGCTAGTGTCTGCTCTGCACTGGCTCTAGGGGGGACATGGAACTTTCATTGTCTCTACTTTATCTGTGCCTTTCAGAATATTTAAGATATTTGCCAAGTCTCCTCAAGGAGTAATAGAAGAGCTGGAATTTCAACACATATCTCAGCTGAGCATGGTGATGCATGCCTGTAATCCCACTCCTTTAGAGGCTGAGACAGGAGGATCCCAGGCTCGAGGCCAGCCTCAGCAACTTAAGGAGACACTTGGCAATTTAGTGAGACCCTGTTTTAAAATGGAAAATAAAAAAGGGTTGGGGGTGTAGCTCAGGAGTAGAATGACCCTGGATTCAATCTCTAGTATCAAAAAACCAAAACCAAAACAAAACAAAAAATCAAAAGGCATGTATCTGTGATTCTGAAACTTTTCCTGATTATTTTTATCTAGGAATGGGCAAAATACATGTAAAATATAAAGCGAAATAAAATCAAGCAATGTGACAAGAGAGAGGGAAGAATGAAGTGAAGATGGAGAAGGGATAAGGCTTAGTGCAAATCTTTTTTTTTTTCTTCAATCAGAAAATAAATGATAGTAGGAAGAGTCATGACCTTTGACCAAATAAAGAAAAAAATATAACAGGCATACATGTAACACACATAAATATATAGTACGTCTTACACATAGATACATACACACACGTCCTTTTCTGTTTCATTTGTTTGACGGTGATTTGCTTCAGGAAAGGTTCTGGGAATTTGCAGTCCTCTAATATTTCTTTGTCCATTAATGGATGTTTCAAATTAATTCTGAAAGGTAAGAGACAGAAGGAAAAATGAGTCTCTGCGATGATTATGACTTCAAAATAAGTGCTCCCATTTGTAGAGATACAATTATAGGCCAGAAATATATTTCTTGTGTTTATCTCAAAATTTTAGCAGATTTAATAGTGTCACTAATCCAGTATTCCTAAGCCTATTCCTTTCCACTGTTACACTTCAAATCTTGAAGAGCTATGTGTGAATTTGGCAAGGATTTAAAATTCTATCTTCTGGAGATGAGGGCATATAGTATGTTACTGAAAAAAATAAAAAAATTGAAAGTTGTACATTTAATATAGTTTCACCATAGGCCCTATTCAAAATAAACATTTCTCGATTAAATAACCATGTGGATAAACATTATCCCAGTTTGTACATAAGGATATTGAATGACAGAGAGTAAATAATTTCTCTAATTCCATTTCATCCATCATTTGTAAAAGTGTATGATCATTTTTAATATGGAACTATCTAGATTGAAATTCAATGCTTCCCAAAATGTTAACATCTGTGATTACCATAGCACATTCAACATTGTCCAGGAAGGAACTCTAAACACTGTAAGTTACTTGAGGAAAAATGGAATTGGCTAAAGGGAAGGAGGGAAGAATATTTTAATGGCCCTGAGCAATTTGTAATTGTGTGGGTTGTGAGAGAAAGTAGGATATATTTGGCTTACAGAAAAAAGCTCCAGGGTTTGCCTTAACTCCAAACAAAAGTAGGAACATCTTTGAGATGAGTTGTCTATTCAATGGACGTAAGATTATCTGAAACATTATTTCTCTGCAAAATTGAATTATCACAAATGTCAGGAGATTTCTGTTTCGGCCAAGCCAAGGTACAAGCCATTCGCTGTTAATCAAATGAATGCAGAAGTCACTACAATTTGGAGAAAATCATGTTATATGTCATGGAGAATTAGAATCTGATAATTATGTTCAAATGTCAACTTCTGTTTGTGGCAGATGAGGGAGTAAATGTATTATTGCTCAATTTGGAGGCATGCTGTCCTTTAATCTCTAGATATGGAATACACAAATTATGCCTTAAAAACTTAATCCTGCTCAAAGAAGATACAGCCCTAATTAAACTACTCTCTGAAAGACCTTCATAAAAAGATAGATCTGGGTAAGAATACATCTGAATAGAAAGGATGGAAAGACACAAAGAAAACCACAGAAGCATCTAGTATAAGTATACTTCAAAATATACACAGAAGAATAATTTTAATTGAGAAAAATGATGTAAAATAGGTTTCATTACCAACCAATGAAAAATGTCATGTAAATAAAATGATCTTAAGTAAAGTTTAAAGAAGGAAGATTTCAATAGAATGAAGAAGGCTAATTCTAAGGATAACCCAGGTATTCTTTGGTTTCAATTCATTTGTGTACTACTGTGGTTCTGTCCCCCAGTGTTCTGGTCCCCGGTGTGGCAGTGGGTGGTGACGGAACATTTGGGGGAAGCAGTGGTATGTCCTTGGGTCATTGATGTTCTGCTCTCAGAAGGGAACGCTGGGCTCCTAGAGTAATTCTAGAGAGTGAGTTGTCATAAAAGCCTGACTCTGACCCCTGTACCTCTTTCTAGCTTTCTGTTTGGCAATATGATCCTGTCTCTCACATGTACTCCTGCCACGAGGCCTTCACCAAAGCCAAGACGATGTCAGTACCACAGCCTTGACTCTTCAGAACTGTGAGTTAAATAAAATTCTTTTCCTTTACAAGTTAACCTACCTCAGGTATTTTGTTTTAGTAATGACAAATGGACTAATAGATGCATCGCTATATCCAAATAAATGTATGATCTTTGTACTAAATATGTTAATGCTAATCACTACTCACTGCCAGGTGTCATATCTTTGTATAACATTTTGCTCAGAAATTTTAAATTCCAAGATACCTTCAAGTACTAAAATTGTTAGATTTAGGATGTCCTCTAAGTAGCTTATTTATTAATATTCAGGGTTGATATGTTTAAGTCATGAGAGTTGTAATCTCAGCAGTGGATAAATCCATTTTAATGGATTTATTTGAGAGGTAGCCCAGGCTAGTAGGCTGTGACTGGAGAAGGTAGATCCCTGGAACTGTGGCCTTGGGGATTACACATGGTTCCTCCTCCCCTCGTTCTCTTGCTTCTGCCCCCCATGATGTGAGGAGCAAAGCCTTGTGCTCTCCCTTTCTCCACTTCCCACTGCTGTCGTACCCTAAAATCCACAGTCCCTAGCCTCACATGGACTGAACCCCAAAATCTCCAAGGAAAACTGTGAGAAAATAAATCTTCCATTCTCTAAGTTGGTCAGTTCTTTGGATTATAGCTGTGTGGATGCTAACTGAGACAGAAATCCATCCCATTTAAAATAAAAGCTCATATAAAAATTTACACACATCTTCAGTAAATACCTAAGCATGAAAAAAAAATTACACGCAAACACGCACGTACCTGCTTCTACTAATCACTGCTCCAAATAGAACCACGTGAATGCATGGCTTTGTGTTCCTCCTTTGGATTACACGTGGGGCATTTTCAGCTTCTTCCTTTTCACCTTCTGCCTGAAATAATCTCATAGTTGTTATGTTTGGAATGAGGAAGAATTTTGCCATTAGATGCTTGTTTTCTAGGAAATATAGAATGACCACTGATAACCACTATATGACTATTTTTTAATTTCCAGCTAGCTGCTTTGTGAGGTAAGTGTGCCAGGTATTTGGATTTTGGGAAGGAAGAGTACACAGTTCCCTGAAGTAGAAAATGTGTTCCTGCAAGACCTCTTAGAAACAATGCTGGTAAATGATTTAAGAACACTACTTTCCATAGAGTCCAAGTGACCCACAAGAAAGCATTCAACATAGCTCTGCCAAATGGTAAGAAGGCAGGCTGCTTGACTATCATCGCTTTGCAGTTGTCTTTACAGGGTACCAGTAGGTGAAAGTCTGATCAACGATGCTTTGACATTAGTGGTCTTATGCAATAGGAGAATAGGATCCTAATCTTTACATGGCGAACACTCCTAGGATCCACAAATTATTCCTAGGATAGCTTTCGTTAAGCTTTTTAGAACAAAAGGCTTTGCTTTTCATGTGGGAGAATTCTTTGGAGTTAACAAGTTGTATCTCCATCTATAAAATCAGCAATACTATATATTTGATGAATCCATGGGGAAGGAATTACATTAGGACAAAGATGATGTGTATATGAGAAAATAAAATATGAGGATAGAATTAGTAATAATTAAGGAATCAGAAAATTAAAAAGGTAAAATATAAAGGAAAAAGAAATCATTTATAACTTGAAAAACAGAGAAATTTTATATTAAGGCAATATAATATAAAGAAGTAAACTAGTCTCCAAGACATTGTTAGTTGACTTAGGCTAGAATTAGTAAAATTTTTTTTATAAATGACCATATAGTACATATTTGAGATTTTGTGGGCCATATATGGTCTCAGCCACATAATATTCTTTGGTTTTCTTCACAATTCTTATAAAATATACACAAATCAAAAATTCTTAGCTTGAAGGCCTTATGAAAATAGAACACAGAGAGGATTTGGCACATGGGCCAATCACACTTCACAGCTCCTATACCAGAGAAAATGTAAGAAATTATCAGTAGATGCATCATGTAAAGAATAAAGGAAAAATATTTTATCTGTTTTTTAAATAAAATTGATATTACATTCACTTATATTGTCATCATGAGCACTGCAGAGACAAATTTATTCTTCATTGAGATTTGGGGCTCACTGTCCAGAGTAATGCCCTTCCTCATTGTCTGATTCTTATCCTATGGGAGCTCTGATAAACTCTGTGATTTGATGTGCAAATGAATTCTGTTTGGTAGAAAACAAAGATGTTGGTCTCGGGGCTCCTTTACAAAAAAAAAAAAAACAAGTGAAGCAACATTTTTTTCTCCATTTTCACCTTCATTGCAATATTCTTGTTCAATAAATGCATCTGTCCTTTGGCATTTCCTTGTAGCTATCTATAGCATAACATTCTTATTTAATTCATTGAAGTCTTTGAAGAATACAATCACTATTTGTAGTTTTAAACTTCTCCTATGTATTAAATGGATATAATTCCAGTCATAAAATCCTACTATGTCAACTTCCAGCATGTCTAGCCTTGTGATTTCTAAGCATGGGGGATTGATCTGAATAAAAATTCTGATGTAAAACAAAAAAAGAGGGGGCACAATGCCCCAAGCCAGTGGTTACTTTATTTATTTTATTGATTAATTTTCAAATACTCCTCTTCCATGAAAAAATGCTAGGAGGTAGCAGTAGGGAAGGTAGAATCCCTGGATTGAAATGGATTTTCTGCTCTTCTGTATTACTCATCTTTAAGTCACTGGGAAGAGTTAAAGAGCCCTTTGTGTTTCAAATCTTCAGATAATTCTGGAGCTAAACAAGTTTAGTAATCTGGAAATTTGGGTTTTTTTTAAGGTGTTTATGGGACTAGGTAAAGAGGCAGAGTAACCTGAAGGAAGAGACAATGAGGAGGAATGAAAGGATGTGTTAGTGAGATTCCAGGGGTCCTGCTGAGTCTGCATGGTAAGATTTGCTTGGCACCTGGCTGATTCTGGCGTTTGTGAGAAAGAAATGTGTCTGCCGGTAACAAACAGCAGAATGTGCACCTGGGAAACCAGCCAGGCAGCCCCTCTGCCATTTGGTTACCCACATAGTCTTGGAACTCTTGGGTGGAGATCCTGTTCAGTGACTCTTCTGATCACGGTTAGAATCCAGTTTCACACATTTCTATGTTAGAAAGTCAACAGTGTAGTATTTTCTTAAAAGCACAGTATCTAGAATCAGACTTACTGGTTTTGTATCTCAGCTCTGAGAGACTGAATATACAGACAATTGCCAGACATAATGAAAGTAGGGTTGTAGTACACAACCAGTAGCCACAAGCTAGGAACACAAGATGCCACCCCCGCAGCAAGGTCTCCGGGAAGTCAAACCCTAACCTATGTTGCAGTCAGCCCCAAAGAACTAGGATTGATCAATAACTGACAGTTTCCCTAATATTGCCTCTGCTTCCAACCTGGGGCCAACCAGAAAAAGCCAAATGTGTCCCTCACATTGGATATTCCTAATTCTAATTAGCTCATCTCCAGCTTCTCCAAACCAATAGCTCTTTGATCAGGGAATATTTGTAGCCTTTCCTTTTTCCCAGTGTTTTAGATTTTCCACTTTTTTGCCCGTCTCAATAACTTTACAAATGAAAGTGATGGTGGCTGACCCCCTTGCCATAGCAAGTTCTGAAGAAATAGTTGTTCTTTGTTCTTATTTGCGTGTTCTTCCTTTATTTTGTTAAACTGAATTAAATTTGGCCCAAAGTGCCCTCTTTACTTGAGTGATAAAATTTAGCCTAAAGCGGCCTTGTTATCTAGGAACTACAACATAGCTTAATGGACAAGCGAGTTGTATCCTAACTCAAGAATATTGTAACTAGGCAACTGAGCCTCAGCCAATCACAAGGGTCCATCTCCCAGCCAGGCTGACTGCTGCCAAATTAAGCCCAAATAAAGCAAAGACAGAGTTGTCCATCAGGCCATGTCTGCAGGTCATTTCCTGTCCTTCTGGTTATAAAAATAGCTCACCACCTTTGTAAAGGGAGAACTCTGAACCATCCTTAGTCTGGAGTACTGACCCACTATAGGACGTTTTACTTGCTCTGTTGCCTTTAACAGGTGTCAGGTTTACTTTCAATAATTTCTACATGTCTTCTACTTTCTAGTGGCACTATTCTGAGAATATGGTTAGTGAAAGACAAATATTCTTACCCATGTGGATCCTCACTCTAAACTTGGTCTGAATAGAGCTATTAATTTTTACCACCTTTAATCATAGTCTTCTTCCCACATACATGCAATCTCTAACCATCCTACCCCAAAGATCTGTTTGTTCCCCAATCTTCACCATTTCACTCATTTGTACAATTTTCTAGATTATTTTAAATACCCAGAGTTAAATTTCTATGCTCAAAAATTTTAAGCATAGAAAAACTGTGTATTTTCTGCATGATTTGTTTTATTATAGTCTTCTTCCCACATACATGCAATCTCTAACCATCCTACCCCAAAGATCTGTTTTTCCCCAATCTTCACCATTTCAATCATTTGTGCAATTTTCTAGATTATTTTAAATACCCAGAGTTAAATTTCTATGCTCAAAAATTTTAAGCATAGAAAAACTGTGTATTTTCTGCATTATTTGTTTTATTAAGCCCTCCCTCTATCTTCCTGTGGTTGGTTAATATTTGAAAACTCTCTACGCATATACCCTTACCAGATAATAGGAGTGATTGGTTGGCATTGGAAAGACTGAGGAGCCACATTCTAGAGGCTGGAATTCTAAAAGCATTATAACAGTGTGTTTTTTATTAGTCCTGGTACTTTTCCTTTTAGATAGGGAGTGTTAAAAATAATACTTAACTGACAAAAAGACTGTATTTCAAAAATTCTAGATTGGTTAGGAATATTGTAGAACTACCCAGGCTCTGATCTGGACAGGAATTAAGAATCAGGTATTACAGCAACTATCACTCATGGTCTTGGTCAAGGACTTTTTTCTTTTTTAGAAGTTTTTTTTTTCATATTGACTAGTGCATTGAATAATACAAATTAAAAAGTTTGATATTTTATAGGTATGCATAATCGTTTTATAGACAGTGCTTCTTTATTATGGAATTTATTTATTTTGTGTGTGTGTATGTGTGTGGTACTAGGGATTGAACCCAGGGGCATTCTACCTCTGAGCTACACTACAGCCCTATTTTACTTTTTATTTTGAAACAGGGTCTCACTGAGTTGCGGAGGGCCTCACTAAGTTGCTGAGACTGGCTGCGAACCTGCGATCCTCATGTCTCAGTCTCCCAAGTACTGAGATTACAAGTGTGTGCCACCATACCCAACTATGGAATTTATTTTTACATTAGTTTAAGTTGTTCTTAGTAATAAATCTTTGCTTTTGTATATGTTTTTTAAAACCCTTGGGTTATCTGACCAGGTGACAAAGGGATAGAGTGGCCTGTCACCCAGTAGGCCTGAAAATATAACGCATCAGGGAGAAAACCAATAATTATTACAGTCATTTCTCCTATGCAAGCATACTCATTATTTCAAGTTACTTCCTTGTCAGGGAAAGAAACCTTAAAAGTTAAGTTGTACTTTAGACACACGAAGCAATGGACATTTTATCTGTATATTTTTTCTTAGATCACACTTACCTCTTTTGATATCTGACAAAGATAAGTATAACCCTTTCTGGCCAGCAGACCCAAGCAAAATGAATGCTAACAATTTTGAACTAAAAGGTGTGCTCATCCATATATAAGGCAACTTGAATAAAATTTCTTGGGAGATTTCCTCATGTAGAAATACCATCTAACTTGTACTCAATGGTTACACACGCAAGTTATATGACATATATATGTATATGTGTGGTGTGTGTGTGTTTATGTATGCATGTATGTACACACACACACACACACATATATACATAAATATAAATATATATTAAACAAAGATCATATAGCTTTCTTCCTAAAATTTTAGTAATGGGGTAATGAGACAAAGTAATGTAGTAATATTAATTTGCCACTTTACAGCAGGAGAGTTGAATCCAAACTCTACTTATAACTAAAATTAAATGAGGTAAGGTCAACTTTTCATGTAACTAAACTAGAAAAATTTCATTTGTGGGTCTTATCTAAGTTTTGGACCAAATATTTAGGGTATAGCAATTCCTATAGCATCTGTTTTGTTTTGTTTTACCCTCTTTTACCTCTCCACCCACTTTGTAGTCCAAATATCCCTTATTTCAAATAGGACTGTTGATGCAATCACCAAGCCCCTTATCCTCCTTCAAACCAATTATCAAAACATAGACTAATAAGTGAAATACAAACAAATAGACAAAAGAACACATAAAATAATTTATAAATTGTTAAACCATTCCAGACCAGACCAAATGGATGGTAGGCAATCTGCAAATGAAACTTTTTATTCTACCTCTAAACCCAGTTCTAGAGACTGGAGTATACTAGAACCAACCAAAGAGATTATTTCACCCCAGAAAGTCAAAACCAGTGGGACAGCCTGTTAATGGCCCTACAGTCTCCATGAATAGGTTTACTCACCCAAAGGCATTTTGTTCCTGGTAGTAAGGATCGATTCTGGGGTTTCTTTCCCCAGAGATATCCAAGTCAGGTGGAAAGGGAGAGACTTAGCAAAAGGGCTTTTGTAGTGAGATTGCTGGGGAGCCAGATTTAGACGTTCAGGAAGGAGAGGAGCGAATCGGCGATAACTTATAGCTGGCCATCTGTATCCCTTATTCCTTAAAGGCTTAGCTGTCTGTGGCTTTGTTCTGATGTGCTCACTTCTAATCTATTACCATACAGATTATTCTTGCCTCCTCCTTTTCTTATCTGTAAATTCTTTCCCCCACTATGCGCTATCCATTGATAAATTGACCAATTTCAGTATAAATACTAGAATTATTAACCTGGGCCCTATGAGAAATAATTTTATCAACTAGAATACAGTGTTTATGTTCAGTACGTTTTGTCTTCAGCCTTATAGACTCCACTCATATAAAAAATTTTACAGTTCAGTATATTCCCCCCAACACATACATTTCAGTGAAGTGTTTTCATACATTTGTAATGAAATTTGATTCCTTGATAATATTCTGCATATCTTCCTGGGATCCTCTCTCTACTAAATAATTTATTTTAATTTGTAAACAATACATTTTAGTTGTTTCATAAAGCTTTGTAGCTTTTGACAAATGCAAAATTTTATCAAATACTTCATCATAGTATTATACATAGCATACTCACCAATAAAATTCTCTATGCTTTATATATTTAAGCTCCTCCTTTTACCTAATCCTGGGGAAACCACTGGTATTTTGAGTGTATGTAAGTTTTTCTTTCCAGAAAGCCATACGGTTGGAATCATAGAATATATAGCCATAACAGACTATTCTCTTTTATTCAGCAATAGGCATTCAAATGTCATCAATGTGTTTTCATGGTCCAATAATTCATTTCCTTTTATTTCTTTTTTTTTTTTTTTTGCGGTACTGAGGATTGAACCCAGGGGTGTTCTACCTCCGCGCTGCACCCCTGGCCCTATTGTTTTATACTTTATTTTGAAATCGGGTCTCACGAAGTTGTGGAGGGCTTACTAGGTAGAGAGAGAAAGAGAGAGAGAGAGATGAACCCGGATCCTCAGGTCTCCGCCTCCCTAAGTACTGGGATTACAAGCGTGTGCCACCACGCCTGGCATTTCCTTTTATTTCTGAGTGAATTTCATTGTACAGTATACAAATTCATCTACTCACCTATTGAAGGGCACCTCAGTTGTTTCGAGTTTTTCACAATTATGATTAAAACTGCTATAAATATTCACATGCAAGGTTAATGTGGATATGATTGTCAAGTCAGATAGATGTGTCTACAGTGTGATTACAGAATTATAAGGAAAACTGTGTTTAGCTTCATAAGAAATCCCAAAGCTATCCTCAAAGTGACTGTTCCATTTTGTATCTCTACCTGCAAGGGATGAGAATTTCTTCTCATTTACACCCTTCAGCATTTGGCACAGCTTTAAAAAAACAATTATAATAATTTTAGCCATTGTAATAGGTGTGCAGTTGTATTTTATTGATTTGCAATTCCCTAATGATAAATGATTTAGGATTGTGTTTTTAATTATAAAAAAGAATTATTAATTACAAAAATTATAGAAACTATGTCTCTCTCTCTCTATCCCGTTCTATATTATTACCATCCCAAGAGACAGTGTTATAATTTGGAACACATAGTTTCGTATTGTTTTTATATGTTTATAACACACATGCTATCTATTGAATATTTTCCTCTCACTCATATATTGAAGCCCTGGCCTCTAACATAATAATATTAGGGGATAACTCCTTAGGAAGATGATTAGTTCATGAGGATAAAGCATTCATGAATAAGATTAGTGTTCTTATAATAGTGACCCCCTTGCCTGCTGAACCTTGACCTGTGAACAAACAGGAAATCAGGATCCTTGAGGAAGCAGGCTCTCACCAGAAACTGAACCTGCAGTTGCCTTGATTTTGGTCTTTCCAGCCTCCAGAACTGTGAGAAACAAATGTGTTGTTTAAACCACTCAGTATGGCATTTTGTCAAAACAGCCCAAATGGACGAAGCCGATGAATGTAATGAATTTATGATTGAGCGTTTGATCTGGACCTTTAATCTCATCTCATATAATTTACATCAAATCCAACAGAACATCTTCAGTGTTTTTGTTGTGTAATTTTCATTATGCATTTTTATGTTCTCACCATAGGTATTTACCATGTCTCCTATCAATGTTAATATTATTAAAGTTGCTGACAAGAGGAAAACAGAATGTCAAAACACAGGAAGTAACTACACCAAATGTACAACCTGAAGAATAGGTAGCCCAGAGAATAAACCATTGAATTTTTTTTCTGAAAATAAGCATAGCCATTAATACCACTGAAAGCTTGTAAATTTGAGGATGGAAAAATAAGATAAAGTTTTGACATAGGAAGTTTTCCAAATAGAAAAAAGTTAAAAGTATCCAAAATTGTCTGATGTTGTCTTTATCCAGCTATTAGAAGTTTTGTTTTGTTATTTGCCTAAGATAATATGGTTAAAATTGTAGGTGAAAGAGTAATGAGAAATTCACTTCATAACCATATAACAGCCTATTAAATTTTTTATAATGCTGAGGTCTTAAAAATAATTCCTCTCTAGTTTACCTTGTGAAGTATACTGAATAAATAATGCCAGGACTAAATTTTAAAAAGTGCTATAAACAAATTATACTAAATCAATAAAGTTATCATTCCTTAATGAAATATAGATTTGATTCTTTAAAGAGTAATTTATTATGTTTGATTTTGATTATTTACTGAAATTACAGATAGAATTATATTAATTGAAATTACTACCAATGGTAGCAAGAAAGAAAATAAAGAAATAATTTCACCATTCTCTAAAATTATTTGATGTTCTAAATAGTGTACAGCTGCTTTTCAGTATTTGATTCCTTCGATGATGAGTGTATTCACAACAACTTCAGCATTTTTTAAATTGTTAATGAATTCTTAGTAGAAGTAATTAGTAATGCTGTATTAACAATTATTTTATGAAATTGTTGGTCAAAGGCTTGACAAAAATAAACAAATACAGACCTTAAAACCTGTTCTTGTTGTAATAAGCATCTTTTGATTCCAAACTTTAGAGAATATTAATGGTAAAGGTTTCTTCGGAAAATGTGTAAAAATGAGTCTTCTTAGGAGACTGTGTTCTAGAGCATTAACTAACGTTAATTCCACTGTAAATACTTCTAAATGTAGTTAAGAAGAAAATAATTAAAAACTTGGTTATAAGCCAAAGAGAGGATATCAATTACTGTCTATCATAAGGGGCTTTATTTATAAATTTGCCATAAAATTATTTAATTGTTGGAGAATAATTTTTGGTCATTTACTATTTATTAGAATTAATATGCTCTAAGGACTCACATTAAATTTTAGATTTATGTCTGATAGGAAATATAACCCCAGAAGGATATGGCTTTTATCAAAATTTGATAGTTATAGCCAATTTGCTTACAATAAATTATTGATTAGTGTTTATTTACATCAATATTATATTTAAATATATGTCTACATTAATTACCAATACAGATATTATTGTTAGTGTAAGTGTTTTGAAAATTCATTGAGAAAAAGTATCTAAGCCTTTTGGTTGTTGCTATTGTTGTTTGCTTATTAATTTAGCAGGGTGGGGTGGCACATGCCTGTAATTCCAGTACTTGGGAGGCTGAGACAGGAGGATCTCAGGTGTGAGGCCAGAGCATGGTAACTTAGTATGACCCTGTTTCCAAATAAAAAATAAAATAGGGCTGAGTATATAGTTCATAGGTACAATGTCCCTGGATTCAATCCCCAGTACCACACATAAAAATGTGTATATTACTTCAATATTATAAAAACTTAAACATATTTTCAATAGTCAAGTGGGTTTTGCATTTCTTCTTATTTGATTTGTATAGTTATATTCTATGTCTATAGAATAGTTTTATTGTTTGCCTTTTTGTAATTTATTTGAAGAAACTAGTTACGTGTTAAAGATATTTATCATTTTGAAGTACATATTGTAACTACTTCTTTTTTATAGTTTTTTTCTTTTTTATGTTCATTTAGTGGTGCATTATAATTATACATTTTGATATATGTCAGGGTATGAACATCATACATGCACACATTGCACATTTAGCCCTCCCTCCAATCCCACCCTATTCCCTCCCCCTTCCCTCCCTTTCATGCTCTGGATAGTGATTGAGTCTTATAGGTTTGTGTATGTACATCATGTGCTATAGTGTGTTTCCCTCCACCTCCCTCCCAACTCCCTCAGTTAGGTCACCTTCTTTGTCCTTATAATGATTTCTTCTTCTTCCCTTCTAAGTCCCTTCTGAGTCCCATTCTATCTAGCTCCCACAGATTAGGGGGAACATCCGATTTTTTACTCTTAGTGACTTACTAATATCATTTAGCATGATGTTCTCTAGTTCTCTCCATTTCCCTGCAAATGATGTGATTTTGTTCTTCTTTGTGGCTGCGTAAAAAACTACTTCTTCCTAGATCATTTTATATTTAAAAATTATGTTGATATTTAATGTGAAGATATTCTTTTTTTTTTTTTTTGCGATACCAGGGATTGAACGCAGGGGCGTTCTACCTCCGCGCTACGCCCCCGGCCCTATTTTTTATACTTTATTTTCAAACCGGGTCTCACGAAGTTGTGGAGGGCCTCACTAAGGAGAGAGGGAGAGAGAGAGAGAGAGAGAGAGACAGGGAGAGAGAGAGCGAGAGAGCTGAGGCTGGCAGCGAACCCGGATCCTCCGGTCTCCGCCACCCAAAGTACTGGGATTACAAGTGTGCGCCACCATGCCTGGCCTAATGTGAAGATATTCTGATTTACTTTCTATTCAAAGTTGTCACTCTATGTTTTAGAAGTACCTTTATATGTAATACCTAATTTTAAAATTTTATTTCTAATGTAGCCATTAACATTCTTAGCTTATGTCAAATTTTTTCTTTAATATATTTTCTGCATAGTATTATTTAGGGAAAGTTTTTTTCTTCTGGCAAGGCAATTATCCCAGCTGACTTAAGTGCAGTAATTTTTCAAAAAAATAATTGCACATGAATTCATATACAAGACAGTATTTATTTTAATGCATACATATGTTTCTGGATTCTGTTCTTTTTTACTGTTTAATCTCCTACATTATTGAAAACCAAAACCCTTCCATATTAGAAATTATGTCTTTTTTATCATAAGTGAAGATCAGTTGGAAGTTATAAATTAAACAGATTGGCAATCAGCAAGAAACTGGAGAGACTATCATGTCTCATTTTTTTGCCATGTTTTACGAATTCTTTCCTTCCTTCCTTCCTTCCTTCCTTCCTTCCTTCCTTCCTTCTTTCCTTCCTTCCTTCCTTCCTTCCTTCCCTCCTTCCTTCCTTTCTTCTTTCTTTCTTTCTTCTCTCTGTCTCTCTTTCTCTTTCTCTCTCTTTCTTTCTCTCTCTCTCTTTCTCTTTCTTTCTTTCTCCTTCCTTCCTTCCTTCCTTCCTTCCTTCCTTCCTTCCTTCCTTCCTTCCTTCCTTTCTTTCTTTCTTTCTTTCTTTCTTTCTTTCTCTTTCTTTGTGGTACTGGGTGTTACAGGTGAAAGGGTGATTCTGTGAAGGGTCCAGAAAAGTTTCCTCTGAGGGAGAGAGGAGAACTAGATCAATGGGTTCCTTGGCTTATATGATGGAAAAGAATTTCAGCACATGCCAGTCACAGACATAGAGATTTTTTTTAACTTTTTATGTTCATTTATTGGTGCATTGTAAATTGTAATTATACCTTTTGATATATGTCAGGTATGAACATCATACATGCACACATTGCATATTTAGCCCTCCCTTCAATCCCACCCTATTCCCTCTGCCTTCCCTCCCTTTCATGCTTCGGATAGTGATTGAGTCTTATAGGTTTGTGATTTTTTAGGGAAGGAGGAAATACACATTCTAGGGAGAATGTAGACCATCTCCAGAGGGAAAAGATGCAATTTGGGGATGTATGGCTCTTCTTTTAAAGGAGAGTTTTCTGAGGGGTGGGTAAGAGGAGGTGTGTGAGGATGACATCAGTCTGCCAGTCACAAGATGATTTAGGGTGTTTTGTCATCTGCAGGGTCCTGATGCAGCCTTCACTGTCTTATCAATAGGTATTTCTTTTGTTTAGACTATCAGGGAGGGTTAATAGTGCCCAAGAAGATTACTCTCTTGTGTGACCTCTGTCCTGTGACCAAAAGATATCTCTCCTGCTTGACTATTCCCAGGTTGGATAATTAACAGTTCCAGGTATTTTGTGTGTGAGTGATTTGTCAGTATAATGTCTGGCCACCTTTCTGAATCTTTTGTGTGGATTATGTTGACTAATCAATAGATACCTCTTTGAGGATAGTTAACAGTGTTCACGGTAATTATTAAAGACTTGTAAATTTCTCAGAAACCTGGATATAACAGGCCTGGCTGAAGAGTAAGGGTATTGGGGAATTTTTCCATAGGCTTCCATATTAAAGTTCCTGTGGTGGCTTGGTCAACCTTGGGATGCAGCCAGGGAAGGCTTCAGGGAGTCCCGAAAATGAGTGTTCTGACTACAGACCCCAGTGAGCCCCACTTGCTGTGTTGAAACCCTCAGGACATGTCCCAATCACAAGTCCAGCTGTGTCACAAAGTAACAGAGTCCAACATGTTCTTGAAATCCCCATCAGGATCCAGATGACCAAAGTACCTTGAATCATCTTGTGAGTACAAACTGAAATCATTCTTTCATACCTCCTCCTACTTACCTCTCACAAAAATCTCCTGTAAAAGGAGAGCCATGATCCCCCAAAGAAATCTCTCTCTCTCACTCTGGAGATGGTCCACAATCTCCCTTGAATGTGTTTTTCTTGCTTTGCTAAATGAACCTGTCCAAAACTCTGTCTTGGACATTCTTTTCCCACAACTGTTGTATTTTCCTTGTTTCCCCCTTTATGTCTCCTTTCTACTTATTTCTTTCATTTCCTCTATCCTACCTCATGGGAATTGAACCCAAGGGCATTCTACCTCTGAGCTACACCCACAATTCTTTTTTATTTTTAATTTCAAAACAGATTCTATGTTACCATATACTGGCCTCAAACTTGTGATCCTCCAGTCTCATCCTCCCAAATACTGGTGTTAGTGGAATGGACCACTGAATCGGGCTTGGATTTATTTTTATAATTTAGTATTGTAATAGGGAGTTAGTGGCTGCTTTTGCTAAAAGCACTAACTCTTCTCTAGAGCCTGAATGTCCAATGGATAACTCTTTCCTTCACTATCTTAAACTTTGGTCAGATTCATGCTTAGGTAGACATGTTAGTCTTTTAAAGAGTGCTCATTTGAGGCTGGCAATTTTTCCTTTAAGGTTTAAGAAAGCAAGATAAGAGTAACTAAGATATCTTCAAGATTTTCTGGGAAACCATAATCAAGAGATTGTCAATTGCCAATTTTTATAATACTCCACAGAGTATACAGACCACCAGAGTGGTGCCTAGAAGTCTCCAATCATTGCCCTAAACCTGAAGGCCAAACTCCATCTTGTCTTTCTGACCTGCCCTTTCTCTGAGACCTTTCCTACATTCACCTTGGATTCTAGAAACCAAAGGTCTGATCAATAATCATCCTGGAACAAGAATTAAAACTACCCCCAGACACCAGCTAGATACAAATATGTATTTGTTTTTGTGTATGTGTTTAATACTTTTTACCACTCCCTCATATGCCTAACAGTTTAAGTTTTAAATTTTTGTTTACTTAAATGTCTATGTACAATCTGTGTTATTTGGGGGTAGAAAGGGGGCAGAAAAGAAATTGTGGATAATTGCATTCTATTGTCCAAGTCAGAAATGCATAAGTATTGTCAATCATTAACAAATTGAAAAGAAAGTAGATGAGAGAAATAGAATAGCTTTATAGTAGAGAAACCAGACAAGCACTACGATAGCCAGGTGATCAAACAACATTGAAACTTAACAATAAAGTCATATTAATAATATCTATATTTGATATGATGAATTAAAAATGAAAATTTATCTCCATAATCTTTCTTCTCAAAACAAATATCCTGAGTCTATTATAAGAGAAAATATCAGAACAAAATTCCACTTAATGGGCATTCTGCAAAATACTTGATCAGAGCTCCTTAAATATGTAAGAATCATCAAAAACAAAAAAGAATGAGAAATTATTACAGTTGAGAGGAACCTAAAGAGACATGATGACCAAATGCAATGTCATATCCTGAATGATAGGAGAGCAAATTTAATGTCTAGTAAATAAAATCAATGTTAGGTGAAAACTAAGAAAATCTAAATAAAATATAATAATTAATTAATATCACCATATTGTGTGCTCATTAACTGTAGCAAATGTATCATACTAACACAAGATGCTACAATTGGAAGTTTCTGTACTATATCATTTTTCTGTAAATTTAAAATCCTTCTATAATAAGGGAATCTCCTTAAAAAGAGAGAAATAGTATTAAAACTCATTTCACTCACTTTATGAAGACAGGATTAAGATCAGCTTTACTTGTGAGTAGAATATGAAATTATGAAATTGACTCTTTTCTGTACATTTTTGAGTGGCATTAAAAATCCAAACTAATTAGAAATATCAACCAGGTATTCTATGCCAAAAACTCCCTTGGAGTTTGTCATTCTTTGGCTAAGCTAATGCTCCTAATTAACTTTATGTGAATGATTTCCTAATCTATGTCTCTCCAGCACTGTCTTCCTATACAGTATCCAAAATCATGTTTCCTTCTCTTGCAAACTTTCTCATAAGTTTATTTACCAGAAATTTGTACAACATTAATGGGGTAGAAAATGCATAAATCACTATAATTCACCATCTTATCCAAATGTATTAGTTGTTCCTCCTCCTTCCCCACTCTATGAAAAAAAATGTTCCTTTCAAGATTTCTCCATGTTTTCTGTATCAGGGTTAGCTTAATCCTACTCTTCAAATCTTATATGAGGGCACAATATGAAAGACCTTGAATGCTATGATCAGAAGTTCTTTGCTTTGCATGAAAACAGGGAGTCAGAGCAGGCCATTTGTGGAGAGGATTCCATAATGAAGGTTGAAACTATACTAAAGGTAGCGTAAACTGAGTCACTGATGTTACTAAAGAAACTATCAGTAGCTAGAGAACACACACAGGATGCTGAATACGATGCAATAATGAAATGCAGAAAATTATATTGACTCATCCATGAGAACTTTTCTGTATTTCATTATTTCAACAAACTTCTAACAATAGCAGTCAAGGCCTTTCATATTGTGACCTCAAACTATCAACCTTATTACCTATTTCCCATAACACAAGTTTTATACTATGAAAGTTAGCCCTGTGTTATCAGATGAATCTGTGGTTTGCATTCCTGCGAGGGTGACTTTCTTCTGTCCTTTACTCTCACAGCAAAACTTTTTTCCCAGGAATATTTTCTTCTACCCCCATGCTTTCTACACTCCCATGTTTCATCAAAATTCCATATAATTTATGGCATGCATAAGGTAATTTAGCCCAATTATATGATGCCTTATTCTGGATGTTACTGAATGTAATCTTTGTGAAAACAGATGCTATTTTAAATAATTTGCAAATATCTACCCCTCTCTCGGGAGTTCTTCATGAAAATTTAAATACCTCAGGAGGCATAAATAATTGCTAATAAATTATCATGCATTTATACTACAATAGGGAGAGTTTTTGTTTTTAGAGTCGTTAATAGATACCAGAGGGAGTAAGAAATTAAATTAGGGAGAGATAGTACAAAAATTGGGGAAATCTAGACATGTACAATGGAAAACCAAAGTGAGAGACCATGCAAACAAATAACTAATTTGATGGTTAAGACCACTCAGGAAAGTAGTTGAGGACTTATTGAGCACAGTTATAGTGTCTTCTGTGTAAATATGAAAATGCTTTCCTAGAGAACCTGTTCAAACACTTACTCCCCACAATTACTAGTGTTGGGGTGATACTCTATCCCTGTTTTTGGAAACACTGCCTACAGATTTGTAATTAGTACTTTCATTAAGCTATCCTTATTAATTTTACTGAAATGTGACAGGTCTTTCATTGGGACCTTGATCGATAAAATTATAGCTCTCAAAATCAGAAAGTAAATTAAAACTCTTAGATAAACCATAATAATCCCATGCATTCATTAGGAAAAATATTACTATTTAAGTACAGTTATAATGCTATTTACTAAGTCATAAGATTTAAATTTTTAAATAAGTACTCAAGACTTTTAATGACAACGTGATCTTACAAATTTAGTGATGGGAATGTTAAGTAAGATCAACAGCTGAGAACACAAACCATTAGGATTCCCACCATCAAATTTTCCACCTTGGTTGAGAGAAACACTTTCAACACAGTCTCAACGTCCACCCATTTTTCCCCTTTTCCATTAGGAAATAATTTAGGATAGAAAGGGAATAATCAGACATAAAAATGGCAGTGATCTTTAAGAAAGGGCAAATGCTTAGACTAGGTTTCCTCATTGTTAAAAAATACAGGCACAGAGGCTTCAGATACAATGTTGAGCATGTTCATGAATTGATCATTCATTAGATACCTACTTTCTCATATTCCTCTCTTCTACTGAAAATGAGATGATACCTGTGAAGTGATGGAATGATTGCGAAGAGTCAAAGTGAGAGGGAACCAGGTTAATTCTCTTTTATTTCGATGTTCTTGAGAGATACGGAATTAGATGTTATGGGTACACACAGGTACAGTTAGAGAACCACAGGGGTGTGTGAGATACAGTCTGGATGTACATACCAAATGAGTTCTCTGATAAGAGATATCTTTAAAAAGAGTGAGCTTGTATGTTGTGAAAATCAAGTGTTTCCAAGTACTAAAAATTTCAAGTTGTAGTTTTATTTATTTATTTATTTATTTATTTATTTATTTATTTATTTTGCAGTACTGGGGATTGAACTCAGGGCCATTCTACCTCCGAGCTACACCCCCAGCCCTATTTTGTATTCTTTATTTTGAAACAGGGTCTCACTAAGTTGTGGAGGGCCTCACTAAGTAGCTGAGGTGTGAACCTGGGTCCTCCAGTCTCAGCCTCCCAAGTACTAGGATTACAAGCATGCACCACTACGCCTGGTTAAAGTTGTAGTTTCAAGGAAAATTGTTATCATCTAGCAAGAAGAGGAGTTGGGAGTAGAGCATAAAATAAAACCCTGAGAAACTCTGCTCAAATTGTGGAAAAGTACTGTTATTTATTGGAAGAGAGTATAAAATAGCAATCTCTAAATTGTTCCAAGAATGCTATTTATTACGTCAGTATTGAATGAAGCATTGCCAATTAAAGGGTATTTGTACTAATAGCTATGTTTTGAAGTCAGTAACTAGTGATCTAATATTGCAAACATATTAAGTCCATGTAGGTTTCAATCATCTATCTGACTCAGAGATGAATAGAGCTACGCTGCTATTAATATAAACACTTGTAAAATGAAACTTCTGTTCCATTAAAACAACCAAGCTACAATGTAAACAAACATGCAAGCAAAGAATAGTCTCCCATAATATAATGAATTGAATTGAATTTTCTTCTAAGGTCATATGATCTAGTCTTCCATTCAACCTAGAACTTATTTCTATAATCCCATACAAAATTGCTTTCCAGTAATTGTTTAAATATTCAATATTTAAGTAAGTGGTTACTTTATAAAATGTTGAAATTTATCAACAAATTTCATTGATTAAAAATATGACTCTAACAGAAATGACACATGGGTGTAAAACATGTCCATATAACGATCCTCGCATTTGGCTCTCCGGATCCATATGGAATGAGTGTCCCTGACTGCAGCCCATTATATACAAGAAGCTACTATTTGCCTTCTATATCTGAAATAACTTTAATTAATCTCACTTTTTTATTTATCAAATCTCATCATATCTATGCTCCAGAAAAAAATGATTTTTATAAGTTTATCTAAAAATAGTCATCTGTAGCATTCAACTCAGAAACATTTTTGAGATCATAGGGTGGGGGTGTGGCTCAGTGGTAGAATACTTACATAGCATAACTGAGGCTCTAGGTTTAATCCTCAAGGAAAAGAAAATAAAATAATGAGAAAAAATAAAATCTTTCTTGGCATTGGTTAAGCTATTTCTTCTGAAAATCTGACCATTGTCTTGCATGTTTATATAGTACTCAGACTTCTTTTGTTTACCTTAAATTGTTGCCAAAATGAATTCCCTAGACACTGTACTTGCTCTCTGCTTCCAAATTGGTCTTTTTTTTTTCTTAAGTCAATTGACTTATTGAGAAGACAGCCAGAAAAAGTCTGAAGGGCTACTTATTGCTGTCTATTCTTTAAATGAAACTGGCTTCCCCAAGTAAACTTGCAGTGAGGTTTCAATTAAAACCATAGCAGATATCTACTCTATGGCTCTTGAATTCTTCTCTGCCACTTCCTGCTTACATGCTCTATCCCATTTTTCTTTCTTGATTTTCTTACTAATTCAAGCATGTTTTCCTGCTAAGTTATCTGCAATTCTTAAGGAAGTCAGAATTCTCCTATGACTAATCCATGTGTGTTTGATTTTCAGCTTTCCTTGGCAACTGTTTTACATAGATAACCCCACTTTTCCCCCCACCAGCCAACAGAACTGGGGTGATCATGTAACTTCAAACCAAGACTCTTTTGAGAATGAAAGAGGATATTATGGACAATGGCACTGGGACAGTGGACATAAACCAACTGTCCCTAAACCAACTGATATGCTCACTTCCCAAGAGCTCAATTCTCACATGACCATCTCAACAAATCAAGGGGTATTCCAGATTTTCCCTCATAAAGACCGTCTTTGTAATAAAAAATAAGGTTAATAACTAGAATGCATATTTCTGAGAAGAACATAAAATGTTTGCTCCTAAAAGGAGCATGTTGAGTTTAATATAAAATTGGTTATTTGATTCATAATTTACAACTGAAAAAATGTGTCTTCTGCAAATGTTGGAGCATTCCGCCTATGGTCTTTACAGAGTAAAGACAATCGGTGCTTAGGAAAACATTTAAAGTTAGATAGATTTTATATTCAATCATTAAAGACTGATTGGATGACATTTTTCCTTCCCATGAATTAGAATTTGATAGCATATGTATTTAATAAGCTTTGATTTATCAATATTCCTTTACTTCTTTTTTTTGCGGTACTGGGGATTGAACCCAGGGGCATTCTACCTCCAAGCTGCACCCCCAGCCCTATTTTTTTATTCTTTATTTTGAAACAGGGTCTCACTAAGTTGTGGAGGCCTCACTAAGTAGCTGAGGCTGGCCACGAACCCAGATCCTCCGGTCTCAGCCTCCCAAGTACTGGGATTACAAGCATGAGCCACCACATCCAGCTCATTCCTTTACTTCTGTTTTATTATTATGTGATGTTTCTGTTTCCCCACTTTATTTTCCTAATTACTTAACATACTTATTCTTCTGTGGTCAAAAAATTAAGAAATTGTATTTTAGTGTCAATATAATAGAACTACTATATAACAAGAGGTACAGAATCAACAAAACTACATATTAGATAATCCAGGAGAGGTAGAGGTTATTTTTTAGTTGACAATAAATCACCACTTCTTTTTATTAATATTGAATTTCAACAAAAACAGTTTTATTTCTACTATTATTTTAATCACAGACCATGGTACACATGTCCCTTTAATCTAAATAAGGGATTATCCCAAGTTATGTGAAATGAAGCATTGGCAGCAATCTCCTGGATAGAAGGGACTTCACTACTCTTAAGATCACAGATAATACCTGATTCCCAGGAATACACCTGAGATGAAATTCCTTTCATGTAGTGCAATCTTAGCTGGGCATGGTGAGGCACACCTGTGACCCAGTTTGGGGGAGGGTGAGACAGGAAGATCACAGGTTCTAGACTAGACTCATCAATGTAGTGAGACTTCCAGCAATTTAGTAAGATCCTGTTTCAAAATAAAAATTAAAAAGGGCTGGAGGTGTTGCTCAGAGGTAGAATTCCCCCTGGTTCAATTCCCAGTACTACACACAAAAAGAGAGAGAGAGAGAGAGAGAGACAGAGAGAGAGACAGAGACAGAGAGAGAAAACAGAAAAATAAAGGAAGTTCAGTCTTTCTCCTTTTTAGGAGCTGTGTTTTTATATATTCTTCATATCTTAAGTGTAAGTCATAAAAACAGTTTGGAGGTAAAAGCATTTTTAGAAATTGTTAACAGGATTAACCTTGATTTTAATCACTGCATATTTAGCCATACTTTTTATTCCTAACAATGAATCATTAAGACAATCATTGTATTTTAAAGCCTAGTACTAGACATCATCTAAAGTCTTCTATGTATTTCATTTTTATTATTTAAGAAAGTTCTTTAAATCATTTTTATTCGTCCAAGAAGAGTAAAACTTAGAAGATGGTATGAATCTTTGTCTTATTATTCCAGAAGGCATATACTTCAAGGTTCTTCTGTAACACAACCTATTGCGTGTACAGAAATCATCTGGCCTCCTTTGCATGTTCTTGAAGGATTCAGGGCATGAGAGTAAATGTAACCATGCTACTTTTTCTTCTGCTTAATCTGTATTAATGTCCATGTCTTCTACCCACATTTATGAAGCTGAGGCAGGCTAATTTACCAGCTTACACACATGATAAATTTTCAAATACTTCATAGTTCTTGACAGCACTGACCATTTTCTTCATTGGTTTTTTATTTGAGAAATGTAAAAATTTTGAATAATGAAGCAGGTATGGTGGTACATACCTGTAATTCTAGTAGTTGGAAAGCTGAGACAGGAGGATTATAAGTTTGAGACCACTTTATGAATCTATTATGTACAATTATAATACACCAATAAGAGATAAAACTTAAAAGGTACATCATTCTTGACTGACATAAAGTAAACTAAGTTTAATGACATAAATACACAAAACAGCAAATGTAAAAGACAAATATATAGATTCAATACAAATTAAAATTGTAAATGACTAAATAGAAAATAAAAAAATAAACTATGCAGGATTGTGATCTCTGTAATGGAGTAACTAATTATTATTGGACTAAAAACAACAATTAGGATATTTTATTCTTTTGCATACATACCTACTTCTGTGGTAATTGCCAGTGGAGGAATTAAATGGTTCACTAAGTACTGAATTCGGCATCCTAATACCATAGAGAACAATCCTTGCTAATTGAAATGTGATGCATTATCCACTTGGCAATGCAGATATTCTTTATTTTCCTATAATAAATGTGTACTGGTGAATAGCCTAACTGGTACGCTTATTTCACTTTAGAATTATCAAGGAAATAGCACTGAGCTATTTTAAATACTTTCTATCCTTTTACATAGAATTATATCTGTGCATGGTTACAAATATATATATATATATATATATATATATATATAACATATAAATATATCTACTTACAACTCTTCAAATATTTATATTCATATATATACATAAATCTAGGCATATATATTTAAACACATTTATTTATTGACTTGTGAATAATGGATGAATATAAGCAGGCAGGAATATGTAGGGAATCAGATAACCTTGATCTCATTTCCATTATGCACTGCAGCAAGCTGAATCATCTCTGCCCTGGACTCTATACCTCAGGGAGCTTTACCTTGTTGGGTACATTTTATGAAATTTCCTAAGTACCACTCTGGTACTTGAACTTCTCTGACTGGCAGAGATGTTCCCTACATTGCAAGGTACAGATCTTTCAAAATGTTATACATCCTTTCCAGGTGGCTGAACCAGCCCAGAACCCTGGTACCATTTTGGTAGTGTAATCTGAGCCCAGATCTGGACCCACATACATCCTACCTCTGTTTATCTATTTCAAAACCATCTATAACCCTCTACTGCATGTTTTCAGTAAACTGGATGTCTCAAGGAACTCTGAGTTCATGTCCATGTATTCTTAAGAAGTGGCTTTGTGAGCAGATCACACTCCCTGGTCAGCAATGGTATTACATTCCTAGTATCAGAATGGTGACAAGATGCAGATTTGAATTGACTCTCTCATAGGAAGCTCGACAAAGATAATCCAACCATGTCTCTATGGGCCATAACATCCCTTTATTGTCACTTACATGTTCTCTGAGGCAAAAGATGGGTTTCTTTAGTGGTGAGCTGTACTTAGTAGGGTAGTAATTTTAGAAAGATCCTACTTAGTGGAGACAGAAATGTGATAGCAAGGTAAGTTCTCTAGGACTTTCCTAGAATTATCTGGTGAAAATATATTGGTTTAGAAGCAGAGAGGGTAGAAAGAGACTGAATTTTGGAAAGAAACCCAGAAAGTAAATAAAAGAATCAACTTAGTTTGTAGTCCTAGGGTGAAATGGGCAGAGATATATGGGTTATAAGTCTACAACCTGGGTAAAGGAGAATGGAAAATTCTGAAAAACAAAAGAAAAGTAGTTGATCATGAGGTGACATTGTTTAATATATAATAATATATAGGATGGTAAAGGTAAGAAAGTGGAAGAAATTTTAACATTTAAAGGTTACATTTAAAAGTGAAACACAAGTAGTGCTAGTGTTTCTGATTACTGTCCTATTATAATATGTCAATATGTTAAAGATTTAATGAATATTTATTTCCCCTTACATATGTTTTGAGGAGATAAGAGACCACAATACACCAATAGAAGTATATAAAACTAATAAAAATTAAAATAAATCTACAGTATATTTAAAAAGCAGTCAGGAAATGCACCCTTTGGTTTGCATGAAAATCAATGTTATGAGAAGCATAACATTTGAAAGATACTGTATAAACCATTAAATGTTCTCAAAAGACAGGTATTATATGAACAGACAGCAATTGTCTTTCTGTATACTCTACTTGACTCTTTTAAAAATCAATTATCTGATTTCACTCTGTGGGGTCTCTTATGGAGGCTGCTTCTCCCACCAACCCATGTGTGTTTTCTGAAGTCTCAGCCCACACTTCCCCCCAGTCCCTTATTATCAGCCCCACACCTGAGGAGCAGGAAGGAAGGGAACATTTACATCACTGAATTCCTGATATGTGTGGTTATAGTGATAGTAGATTAGAACAATTCTTAGCCTGATCCATGAACATTTGAAGGTGCAGTTATGGAATTGAAGTTGTGAATAGACAGATGGATAAAAATGACTTCAGTGGACCTATTCATTTTCTACCTAGAAGCTTAACAAACTATCCAATATTTCTATTCTGACTTCCAATCTTAGAGTTGGTTGATGTAATAGGGTCACTACCTTGTTTAGATTCCTTTTCTGGGATGACTTTACTTGCTAAAAATTCAACAGGCAGCTGGCTGTGGTGGCATACACCTGTAATCCCATGCTTGAGAGCCTGAGACAGGAAGATTGTGGGTTCGAGGCCAGCCTCAGCAACCTAGTAAGATCCTGAGCAACTTAGTGAGACCCTGTTACAAAGTAAAAAAAACATTAAATAAAAAGGCTGGGTGTGTAGCTCGGAGGTAGAATGCCCCTGGGTTCTAGCCACAGCACCACGAAAAAAGAAAAAAAAATCAATAGGCTGTAATCCATCTTTTTCATTCTATTTAGCCAAAGAGAGGAAAAGGAAGAATGTGCTTTTAAACATGACAAAAAAAAGTGAATATAAGACTCAATATAGACTTGGTGACCTCACAGAACTTAGTGGCAAACCTGATATAATTTAGCATAAGGGTAAATTTTAAAAAAGGAGCTTAATTCCCCAGACATGTGTAAAAACTAGCCCACTTGTACATACACACACCCATGCATTCATAGAATGTTTTAGCTCCTCTTTCTATTCTTACTTGGGAGTAAAATCCTCAAACATGGGAAGTCACACGTGGAAAACAAAATAAGCTTAAGACATCAGGAGTGAATGAATATAGAAGATGATCAAAGATGATCTTTTTAATGAAGCTTACTCTATTTTCAACATTATGATAGTGTGTCAGGTCAATGTTTGGAGGCAAAGCAGGGCAACTGCAGTGTTGGACTCCAGACTAACAGAAGAAAATGTATTTAAAGAGTTTAATTCAGTAGAGACAAGTGATCTGAGAACCATGTCACTTTGTATTTTTAAGCAAATACAGGTTTCTTAAAATTTACACTATAATCTATTGGTGATTTTGGTAACAATGCAGAACTTTCTGGGTGAAATTCATATATTTATATACATATTGATTCTAGAGAGTTAGATAATAAGGGAAAAACTGCACATGTGAAAATTACCTATAAATGGGTAGTATACAACTCTACTAAAGTTAAGATCCCTTTTTTCAATCTCAGTTTGACAGCCCAGGTACTTCAAACTCAGTAAGAACAGCAATTTCAGTTATTTTTTTTACTCTAAAAATGTATAACCTCCTTTCACTATTTTCTTTTCCTAAAATGTTCCCAATGTATTCGCTCTCTCTCTCTCTCCTCTCTCTCTCTGTCTCTCCCTCTCTCTCTCTATCTCTTTCCCTCTCTCTCTCTGCCTTAGATCAGATGTTTATCTCCTGCTTGCAGTGACTCTTCTAGTGACCTCCTTTTCCTGCTGATTCAATAATCCATCTTAAATATTCTTATTTGAATACACCCAGAAAAGAAAAAACAAATAGCTTTCAGCCTAACCCATAAAAAGCCTCAATCAGGCAGACAACTGAGTTACTCTTGTATATCAAACTCCAGAACAGATATTCTGGAATGAAATTTTGTTAGAACAACATAGGACTGGTATATTCCATATCTACAAGAACATAAAAAATTTTGTTTCATCGAGATTACTAATTGTTTTCTTCTACAAATCCTAAAAACCACATACCATTATAATATAGGATTAAATAGAAAGAAGAATACTGTGTTTATGCTCAGTAAATGCCTATATGATCTTTTTTTCAGATTATACAACAGAGTTCAAATACATTTTATTCAGATGAAGATATGTCAGGCTTTCCTTAAGAACAAAAATAACAAAAATTATAGATAAAATTAATAGGAAGCTTATAGAAGTGTTTCATTTCTTGATAAGTCAGAATTCCTAATGCCATGAAATATATCTTCTCTGATAATGTTCCTGCTGGGAGATGAATGCTTTGTCTTACCAGAATTCATTTGCTGAAATCTTAGCAGCTTAGGGGATGATGTTGGGAAATGTGTTATTAGGAGGAGACTGGGTCATGAGAGGGGAACCTCTGTGGATGATATTGGTGCCCTAATTAAAAGGACCCAAGGAGTTTTTTTCCTCCACTTGACCACCTAGCGTAGGTATGGGAACTTTGGTTTCTGACTGGTGTTGCTTCTCAACATAAGGGAACTGGCAATGAGCTCTAAGACAAAGTGCCTGCTAGTTTCTGTGCCTGATCTCCAGCAGGTGGAGTTCTGCTCCTCCCTGTGTTGCCTGAGGTTGGAGGAGTGATGTCAAAGGAAGCGCCTTTGCCACCTGACTAATGCAGTTCAGCAGCTCAGAGCATAAGCTTTGACCTGGTTGTAGGAGTCACGGGACTCTGACCAGGACTGTGCCACCGTGGTGTGCTTGGTGTTTAATTTTTTTCTCCAGCCCACCAAGTGATGAGACTAGACTTATTTCCCTCTCCTAACCCCACGTGAGAAGTTCTTTCTCCAAACTGGGCTGCTTAGAATTGGGAGAGGAGTGATACTGGTATCTCTTCCTGCCTTTTTCAATGCATTTTTCCTTTTGTTATAATTAAAGCAGGCACAGTGGTCTCTCACTTGTGAAGGTAGTTGGGTGTGTTCATAGCTGTTCATCTTGATATACCCATGAGGCATTATTGCTGGAGGATCTTAATCAGCTGCCATCTTGCGCTACCCTCATTGGTTTTTTATAAAGAGTAATTAATTCTTTCTACAAGTCATTTTGTAAACTTTGAATTTTTTTCTATCATCATTTGATCCGTTAAAGTTTCTAATCCACTACTGTCCTTTTTAACTTTTTCCAATTTTTATATGTCTTCCAGGTTGTTCTCTTATTTCAGTTGGTAATATGTTGACACACTAATGTTTATTATATAAATTTAATCCATGTTGGGTCTTATGTGTTTCCTTTGTTTGTGTGATTTTCATTTATTTTCTCCTCAGGATTTTCATTTTTCTTTAACCAGGCTGCTCCTGCCCTCCTCCCCATGAATGTCCCATGTGCTATGGGTTCAATGAGTATCAACATAACACAGCTGTGTGTTTTCTCTGTCCATGTTTTATACATATTTCACTAATCTTATAAGAGTTTTATGTTTAGTTGTTATTTTTTTTCTATTCTGAAACTTTACAGTCCAAGGCAAAAAATAAAGTGTTAGAGTTTGGGGGTTTTAGTTTCTCACAGATTTACTTATCTCCAACATAAACCTTGAAAACAAAGTTTTCTTGTAACTTCTGTGGTGCTTATCAAATTTTGAAAAGAGGTTCAGTTGATATATAATTGTTTCATGGGAGTTCAAATCATTTAGTGCTTTTTAGTTGTACTGGTGTGTCTATGGGAAGAAGGAAGGATAATAGGATCTGGGGAAAAGAGGAACCAAATACTTAGTCTGTGCTAATAATCCACCCACACCCGAATCTAGAAATAAAGCTATCCATTAACATTTCCTAAAGCTATCTTTGTTTTTCGCTTCAAAATGGGTGTTTGGGCACTCAGCAGTAAAGTGATTTAGCAAAGAGATATTTAAAATATTGGCATTTGAACAAACTTACTGTTAGTCTAGAATCTGTGGACTTTAATTGGCTACTCAGTTACCGTAAAAATGTGTTTTTTATTTCAAAGATGCTGAGACCATATGGACATAACAGAGTTTCCTGGTACAAAGGAGATAACATTTTAAATGTGTTCTATTCATTTCCCACCTTATATATTTTTCTCCCCTTTTAAAATATGCAAAAAACACATAAATGTGAATACACACAAAAGTGGGCAAATAAAAATCTCTGAAATTTATCATTCACAGGTGGGCTCCCAATCTGCATCTCTGAACATGAGTGGGTGTTACTGAGAGGGTTGTAGAAAGCACCATGATGTAGTCATGATCATTTTACTTTCTTAATCTTTTATTTTTTTAGCCTAGAAAATTTAAAACCCAAACGTTTTTGTTGTGCCACACATTCTGCAACATTGTCAAATAAAATTAAGCTTCCCTGACTGTCAGCAAGCCTTTGGGAAGGTTTCCAAGTATAAAATGGAAACTGACAAGCCTTTCCTACACAGTATAGCCCTTATACTAGTTTCTTGTGTGCACTGGAGGAATATTATTTAATATGTACATATATCTATGCAGGATGCTCAAAACTCTGTGAATTCAGAAAAGATTTTCAGCTAATTATTTGAAACATGATTTCCTGTAATCATGAAGAATCAATTGAAAGACATGTTTCTGAAAGAATTTTCAAAGAAATAAGAAATGGCTTATATAATTTTCATAAAGTTAAAAATGCTAAAACTAACATCAGTAGAAAGAAGAGTCACAACAGGCCACAACGGTAAAAAAATTAATGTCCAATTCATCTCCCTCCCTCTTCCCTCCCCCTCCCCTCCCTTCCCCCTCCCCTCTCCTCCCCTTCCCCCTTTCCCTGTTTCCCTCCTTACCTTCTCTCTCTCCCACTCATCTTACCTTTCTCTCTGTCTCGCTCTTCTTTACTCAGTAATCCTTTAAGATGATTCCTCAAATATGATATTGCTCTCAGTTGCAAAGTTTAATATGGTAGTTTTATTAAAAATAAGGAATAAAAATATACCAGGCATCATCTAAGAGAAAATCATTCTCAGGCAACCACATGCCCACACTGGAAATAAGAAGACTGCAAAATCTCCCACCTTTTTATGGGAAGGGGGCAGTAGAGAGTCTAAAAACCATCAGTGATTGATGTGACCACCTTCATAGCTCATATATGCTCTTACTTGCCTAGGTAAACAAATGTAGTTAATTTAAGTTTGAACCTAATGTTCTCACCTCAGTATAAGTTAAGCTAATATAAGCCCTTTGTTCTCTTTGGCCATTGATACTAAGGGCTTGTTAATAAGGTCAAGCAGACCTGATTAATTTGTTCTTAGACTTTCTAATCATTTTCTCCAACTGAATGATAGCATGCCCTTTGGTCTTCATTTAGAAAATAGCCTTTATTGCCAGGCGTGGTGGCGCACGCTTGTAATCCCAGTACTTTGGGAGGCGGAGACCGGAGGATCCGGGTTCCCGGCCAGCCTCAGCTCTCTCTCTCTCTCGCTCTCTCTCTCCCTGTCTCTCTCTCTCTCTCTCTCTCTCTCTCTCTCTCTCCTTAGTGAGGCCCTCCGCAACTTCGTGAGACCCGGTTTCAAAATAAAGTATAAAAAATAGGGCCGGGGGTGTAGCACGGAGGTAGAACGCCCCTGGGTTCAATCCCCGGTACCGCAAAAAAAAAAAAATGAAAATAGCCTTTATTACTCATTAAATATAGGTCACATGTGAAGATATGTGCAGATAAAAATCTAGTATTAAAAACTGTACTTAGGAGGCTGAGACAGGTTCAAGGCCAGCCTAATCAACTTAGAAAGATCATCAGCAACTTAGTGAGATCCTGTTTCAAAATGAAAAGTAAAAAGGGCTAGGGGTGTAACTCAGACCACCTCTGAGTTATGTTTCTAGGTTCAATCTCCAGCACCAAACCACCCCAAGATGTATAAGCTATAGAGGACATATGAAAGCATACTTATGAAAAACATAAAATGGAGCTAAAAGAAATTACAATGAGAATTTAGCCAGTCACAGGAAGTAAAGACCTATGTGTTCTCTCATATGTGGAAGCTATGGAGTAACAGGAATAAAAGAGGGACTTTAGAATTAGAGGAAAAACCCTGGTGGAACAAGGGAGGTGGTCCGGGGGAGCGTGGTAGTCGGGGGGGATGGAGAATTAACAAAGGAGGCACTTCAATTGACATTCTGTACATATGTGAGAATACCAATGCCAATCTCAATATCATGTATGGGGAAGGGGAGGGAGTGGGGAGGGAGCTGGAGGGAGCTCACCAAGTTCTGTGTGCATGTATGTCCCTATCACTCTGAACTACATTATGGTGTGATACTACGATGCACCAAGAAAAGTATAGAAAGAAAGAAGAAGAAAGAAAGAAAGAAAGAAAGAAAGAAAGAAAGAAAGAAAGAAAGAAGAAAGAAAGAGAAGAAAGAAAGAAGAAAGAAAGAAAGAAAGAAAGAAAGAAAAAGAAAGAAAGAGAAAGAAGAAAGAAAGAAAGAAAGAAAGAAAGAAAGAAAGAAAGAAAGAAAGAAAGAAAAAGAAGAAGAAAGAGGAAGGAAGGAAGGGAAGGAGGAAGGGAGAGAGAAAGAAAGAAAACACTCTTATTTTCACAATGACATGTTAAAAAGTGACTAATTTAACCGGCATTATGAAATAAGCTTACTAGGTCTGGCAACTGATTGGAGAAAGAAATCGACAATGGAATATAAACATGTTTTGTCTTTATTTTTCTTGTGTGCATATTTGGTGTTTGAATATAGTGAGATGTGTGACTCAGAAGAAGCAGAGTTTATCTAGGAATTTACTGATGTTAATAGAGATAGTTTAACCCAACTGTCACTTCTTTTACAATAAGAAAGGGGTCACACAAAAAAGAGGCACTCAAATTTCTCTTCTTTCTCACTGAAGTATTCCTGTTATTGAAGTAAAAACAAGATAAACAAATCCTCTTCTTACAGATGATCCTAAAAACTTCTCAAAGATAATATATAATGTATTCTCTTGCATTAGATATCTGGTCTCTTGAATACAATAACATAGAATCGATGTTCCACATGCTAAGAAAGTATGTGAAAGGACATGATTGCTTATCATTTCTTAAATCCAAATTGAGAGGTTTGGATACGTTTTACCTTATAAATGCTTATAGCTCTTCAAGTAACCAACGGACAATTTCAGTATGTTGGTCATTTATCAACACTGAATCCATCCCACTATGTTGAATGGTCACTACATTTTTGAATTTTAAAAATTATGAATACAAAATATTCATCAAATGTGATAAGCCCTTACTAAATTTTTTGTGTTTGTGAGCATGTGTGTGTGTGCTCATGTGTGTAGCTAAGCTTATAGTGCTTCTAGTTTAAGATTGTCCAGAGATTATCTCATAGACTTTGGGAGAGTAGAAGGGCATCTGATGAACATGAAGTGTAGATTGAGTTATAATAATCATTGCCATTTAACCACCAAATTTTGTTTGGTGCCAGATACTATGCAAAGTGTTCTACATATATTATCTCATTTGATTCTCAAACACCCACTTTATTGGTGAATAAAATACGTTTCATAATAGATGAGTGAATTCCCCAGTTTTAGATATTAGTAACCATCACAGCAGGGGGTCAAAGTTAATTCTGGCCCAACACCAAAGCCAAGCCTTCTGTGTCACTAGGCTACGCTTGGTAGATTAAACTTCTACTAAGTTCTGGTAGGAAGGAAAATGAGGTGGGGAACAAGAAAGAAAGGCTAGAATGGATGATAAAAAATGTTTAAACTAAATAATGAAGGTGAATCTTGTAAATGTCTCATCTTTAAGTACATAATTTCAGTGTGACCAAATATACAACAGCATTTTCTAGAAAGGCAAACCTTCATCAAATCCTCATTTTAATGGAAAGGAGGCATGTAGAAAATGAGAAGAAAAACAAATTCATATCTGATTACTTAAAAATCCCCCTTTACTTCATTTCTCTCTGGATAATACATCATTTATAGATACTCATATATTAATATATATTAATATGTGTATATTAATTATATTTTTGTTATATTTTTCTTTGGTAATACATAACAAAGTTGCCAACAGCTCACCATGTGACTGAGAAGTGGCAACTTAAATGCAATGAAAAATATACTTTATTAAAATATACTTAGCATAAAATGGCCTCATGAGATGTTCCATTTCATTTCTACTAGTGGGCTTATGTTAACATAATTCCTTTCTATCTCTAAACACTTCTATTTGTATGCAGAAGTTTTCTCTGGAGACGTCCACATATTTAGAATGCATACTTGTGAGTGATAAATACAAAGTAAGATAAGAAGAGGTATCAAGAGAGAGTTTGTAAGGTAAGGAATTATAATTAATAGTTGAAGAAATAAGTTATCCAACTAAATTGGGTAAATAATAAATATGACCTTTTGCTTGTACTTAATACAGAATCTGGTTAAGAGAAGATCATGTTTATTTCTGGGCTAGCTTCCATATTAGTCCTATAGAATCAAGGAGCAAAGTAGAATAAAAGTATATGTGGCACATTTTTGACAGAGAGGAATTCACCTACACCCTTACCGGAACAGGCTTTTGTGTGTTGACTGGGTTCTCTGATCTGAAAACGATGTAAGAGTAAGAATCTGACTCAATGAAATATGCCTTGATCAAAATGATTTGTAAAACTCCCTCTATTTTTAACTCATTGAGCAATATTTGACAAGGTCATTTACATGCCTGTGATCCATTTCTCCTTATAGCGAAATCTGTGGCCCTGTATTACTCTATATCATTTCAATCCAGAGCATTCCAGTGAAAATGTGACAGAATTGGAAAAAAGGAAAAAGTAACAACAGAAAACACAAGAGGATATAGTGTTCTTCCCTTTTGAAGGGATTATTATGTTAACACACACACACACACACACACACACACACACACACACACACACACTTTTTACATGTATCTAAATGTTATTTATATTCACGGCTGGATCTAGTATTTCAAGGTAGTATAAGAGTCTTAGGGAGTCATGAAAGATGATTTGAAGAGTTTAGTACAATAAGGTGTTGCAGATTATGTTAATACATCCCATATAGTGAGAAGAAAAGCTCAAGCTCTATTCAGATGAAGTGGAACTGACCATCGGGGGCTTTAGGTCAGTGAAGAAACCCCAGTAGGAGAGAGGTGCTCTCCCACTTGGGACCAGGTTGTTGAGAGCCCATATCTTTCTGACTACAGATCATGTCTCCAGCATTCCTCATCTCACTATGGAAAATTGAGGAGGAGGAGGAGGAGGAGGAGGAGGAGGAGGAGGAGGAGGAGGAGGAGAGCATATATTAGGAATCATGAAGTAGAAAGAGTTACTAGGTTCAATTTCTATCTAGGCTGAGTAAACCCTTCACTCAGTGAATCTGCAGAAACCAGTGCTAGAAAGAGACACAGATTCTCTTCTTGTCCAACTCTAACCCGGCTTCTCTGAGTTTTTTTGTGACTAGACCTTAAACTTGACATATGAACAGTTGGACAAACACGAATGCAGATTCTAACTGCTCAAGGCTCCATCCCTTGGATGACCCTACTCCTCTTAAAGTGACTGCCTGAGAAAGCTCAGGACTGCTGGGAGCATGTAGTGTTTGTTTTGGTCAGCATCTGGAAAGGGAACCACAGTTCCCCAGTCTCTGCAATGAGATAGGATGCTAATTTCAATAAGTGCTGGCTGTCAATTCAGATAAGTTTTGCATGGACCAATCGCCCCTCCTGCTTTTTTGAAATTCTTTAGTTCTATTCACCTTCCTTTGTACTAAACTTTCATTATCGCTTTGGAATGCTCAGTTATCTCTGTACAGACTGAAATTGAGTTCAGTTCATACTGGAATCTCTTCATTATTGCAGTAGTGCATTTTTGATAAAAAATTGTTCTTTGCCCATTTATCACATGTGTGGCTTGGTTTATCTGACAAGAAGAAGCAGGGAGATGAGTCAGGCTAAGCCAGAAAGTGGCCAGCTGTTATGAGAGGGTCATAGGTAAGGTGTGGATGAGCATGTGTGAGCAACTGAAAACGTTTACTGAGCAGACATGAAGATACTCTAGATATGACAATGATAGAGAAATTCAAAATGAAATTAGCCATTATTTTATTGATTCTTATAATAATACTTTGAAAGTGGTTATTTCTTAAGGTGAAACTAAAATAAGGAAAAATAACAATGAGGAGAAAGAAAAAAGAAGAGAAGAAGGCAATGAGAACAGGAGATAAAGTAATATTAAGATTCTATATGATAAGAAAGGTAGTAAACATGCTTTTATTACTTGATTATTCTTAAAAGAAAAGGCTGACTAATTTAAGAAGTGTGCATCGATGGTAGCTTTATCTCTCTCTGTTTTTGTTGTTGTTTTGTTTTTCCATTTCTACCTAAATTCCCATACAGGGGGCTGTGCTGCTTTCTCAAAAGCTTTGCCTTCTTGACTTTACTTTCTCATGGATCTGCCATACTTTAGCAATATTGAACAATGAATAAGTAAAATTCATTATTTTCACCTTTGATACAAGTATCTATTTTTCTAATCTTTTCAATTTCCTTTTACTTCAGTTGTTAATATTAGATAATATACCCCAGATTTAACTTTTAGTAACAAGCTATTCAAGTCAGTATTATTCCATCTTATGCATACACTCCATATGCATGGAGTCCAGGAAAATATATGAAATCTAGAATTATAAAGATGAATACTTTATTATAGCTCTCCTGCCATACTATGTATAGTATTTTAATGTTAGAGTGTTTTAGATAAATTTATCTGTAGTAGTGTTGTCATTTTACTCATATACATAGTAAAGAAAAAAGAGTTTAAATAGAATACAGGATTTATAGTTAGTAATTGGAATACATTAGCATTTTTACCTTTATTTGTTCATTATTTTCAACTTCTGTCATAAAATGACTTTTAGTTATTCTACCCTTCTCTTTTAAACTTAAAATATACCCTCCTCCCTTTTTATCCTCTTTTGTATAAATATACACACATAATTTATATCCTCTATGAGATATGCTTTATTGATTGAATAAAATGTGTTTTCATGGCAATAATAAATAGAATTAGGTGTATTATCATTTTATCTATTCTTGGTGATACTAGGGATTGAACCCAGGGGAATTCTGCCTCTGACTTACACCCCCAAACTTTTTTTATTCTTTTATTTTGAAACAGGTTTTCCTTAAGTTGCTAAGAATCTCCTTAAATTGCTGAGGCTGTCCCGCAACCTGTGATCCTCCTGTCTCAACCTCCAAAATAATGGGATTATGCCATGCTTATTTTATCTATTTTTAATTGTTCTTATTAGTACATAAACAGCTTATATATAAAACTTTTGTCCCTGCTTCTTACTTCACAATGCCCAGGCTGTAAGGAGGTCCGTCTTACTAAAAGCCTAAACATCCAAAGAGTGTCTCCCATTATACATACTCACACCAGAAATCCATCTATTCATACATATGAACAGTTGAAGAAAATCCATACCTTGACATGCTACTGATGTAGGTGCTTATTTTCATTAAAATTATCTTAAATAATATTATTATGTGCATTTTTAGAATTTTGTGTTCTTTGATGTTAAGTACTTTTGAAACCCTGAAATTTCAGGATGACAAGGCAAATAACATTGATGTAAAAGTTACTCATTTTCTAAAATAATTAATAGACCTTGATAGATAAGGTGAATCATTTTATTAATTGATATGGTGACACAAAGCCTTGTTTCTACTCTTTAGTGATAGTTACAGTCTGTTTAACAGGATTTATCATAACAAAACAAAACAAACAAAACCCAGAAAGATTACTTAGAAAGCATAGAACATAAGAATGGCAACAGCTGTCTTTGAGCTCATCTATGGAGTTACTATATAATGAGAATAATAATTATTAATTAGCAATATAATGAATTAATGTATGAATAAGGGACCAACTTGAAATTCTGAATGAATATGATGTCATTTAAATTAAGAGAAAACAACAACAGTATATCATATTTGCCACAAATTTAAGAAAACAAAATTAAAGCAGTAAAGCAGCAAACTTCCATAATAAGTATCTTGAGTTTAAAAGATGACCTAGTTTTGTAGCTTGCAGTCAAGGTAACATCAAAATATTTATATTATGTCTTAAAATAATTTCAATTCAGTGACATTCAATATTATAATTGAAAGGTGACCAATGAAGTAGAGAACAAAAAATACAAAAAATCAACAAAACAAAAAGTTGGTTCTTTGAAAAGCTAAACAAGATTGATAAACCCTTAGGGAACCTAACTGAAAGCAAGTCAAACCAAATTATTAAAGACATGAAAAAAGAGTCATCAGCACAGACAGTGTGGAAATCTAGAGGATCATCAGAATCTATTTTGAAGATTTTTTACTCCAATAAACTGGAAAAGATAGAAGAAATTGACAGATTTCTAGACACACACAACCTACCTAAATGGAACCAAGAGGATGTAGTAAAACTAAACCAACAAAAAGCAAGCAAAGAGATATAAAAAGCAATAAAAAGTCTTCCATCAAAGAAAAGTCAAAGCAGATGAATTCCCAGCTGAATTCTACAAAACCTTTATAGAAGAACTAAACCCAATACTTCACAAATTATTCCATGAAATAGAGAGGAAATTCTTCTTCTATGAAGTCAATATATCCTTAATACCAAAACTGAATAAAATTCCATCAAGAAAAGAAAATTACAGACCAATATCCTTGATTAACATAGATGCAAAAAATCTAAACAAAATAGTAGTGATATGCATTCAAAACCAAGAAAATTTTACATCATGACCAAGTTGGTTTAATTCCAGGGATGCAAGGCTGGTTCAACAAACACAAATCAATACATGTCATTCATAACATAAGTAGAACTTAGGACAAAAATCACATGAACATTTCAATAGATGTTTAAAAAGCATTTGACAAAATCCAACACTCATTCATTTAAAAACACTGCAGAAAAATCATAATAGAAGGAACTTACCTCAAAACATGTAGGCAATATGCAATAGACCCAAAGCCAGCATCATACTAATTGGGGAAAAACTGTGAGAAGTCACTTTAAAAACAGGGACAAGACAAGGATGCCCATAATCACCATAGTGACTTCAATATCGTACTCAAGACTCTAGCCAGGGATAAGGCAAGAGAAAGTAATCAACGGAATACAAATACAAAAGGAAGAACTGAAATTATCTCTATTAGCAGATGACATGATGCTATAGTTAGAAGACCCCAAAAATTCAGTGAAAAACTTCTAGAGCTTTTTAATAAATTCAGCAATATAGCAGGAAACAAAAGCAATCTAAAAAAATCAGTAGCTTTTCTATATGCCAACCATGAATCCTTTGAAAATAAAATACAGGAAACAATTCCATTCACAATAACCTCAAAAACAATAAAATAACTGGGGATAAATCTAATTAAGGAGGTAAAAGACTTCTAAAATGAAAATTATAAAACACTAAAGAAATTGAAGAAGATTTTAGATGATGGAAAGATCTCCCTTTCTCTTGGATAGGCAGAATAAATATTATCAAAATGGCCATTGTACCAAAAGTGATTTACAGAGTCAATGCAATCCCCATCAAAATACCAATGTCATTCATCACAGAGCTAGAAAAACCAGTCATAAATTTCATATAAAAATACCCAGAATAGTTCAATCCCCGGTACCACACACACACACAAAAAAAATACCCAGAATAGCTAAAGCAATTCTCAGCACTAAGAACTATGCAGGAGGCATCAAAATACCTGACTTCAAATTATATTGCAGAGCCATAGTAATAAAAACAGCATGGTATTGTCATAAAAATGGACTCATAGACCAAAGTAACAGAATAGAAGATACAGAAACAAATCCATACACTTATAGCCAAATCATTTTTTGAGAAATTTGCCAAAAACATACATTGGAGAAAAGACAGCCTTTTCAACAAATGGTTTTGAAAAAACTGGTTATCCATTTGGAGAAAAATGGAATTAAATCCCTGCCTCTCTCCCTGCAAGAGTATCAACTCAAGATGGATCAAAACCCGGAAATTAGAACAGAGACTTTGCAATTACTAGAGGAGGGCATAGGTCCAACACGCCAACATATAGGCACAGGTAGACACTTCCTCAATAAGACTCTTAAGGCACAAGAAATTAAAATGAAGACTAGTAAGTGGGATTACATTAAACAGAACAGCTTCTGTTCATCAAAGAAACCATTAAGAATCTTAAGGGAGATCCTACAGAACGGGAGATCTTTGCCAGCTATTCCTCTAACAGATGACTAATATCTAGAATATATAATGTAATTAAAAAACTTATCACTAAAAAATAACCCAATCAAAAAACAGGCAATTGAACTAAATAGATACTTCACAAAAGAAGTACAAATGGTCAATAAATATATGAAAAAATGTTCAGCATCCTTAGCAATCAGGGAGATACAAATCAAAACCACTCTGAGATCCCATCTAATCCCAAACAGAATGGTAATTATCAATAAGTCAAACAACAACAAATGCTGGTGATGATGTGGGGAAATAGGAACTCTTCTACACTGTTGGTGGTATTGCAAATTATTGCAGCCACTTTGAAGATCAGTGTGGAGATTCCTCAAAAAACTGGGAATGGATCCACCATATGATCCAGCTATACCACTCCTGGGTATCTTTACAAAAGGACTGAAATCAGAATATTATATTAATACATGCATATCCATGTTTATAGCAGCATAATTCATAATAACCTAATTATGAAATCAACCTAGGTGTCCATCAGATGAATGGATTATAAAACTACAGGATATACACACAATGGATTTCTAATGAGCAATAAAGAAGAACAAAATTATATAATTTGGAAGAAAATGGTGAATGGACCTGGAGAACAATATGCTAAGTGAGACTAGCCAGTCACAGAATTTGAAGGGTCATATATTTTCTCTCATATGTGAAATCTAAGGAATAATCAGCATACAAGAGGGACTTTAGATAATGGAGGAGAAAACCCAGTGAAGTAAAGGAGGTCTAGAGGAGGATGGGGTGGGGGGGAGGAAGAATTAATGAAGGAAACATTTTTTTTTTTTTTTTTTTTTTGCGGTACCGGGGATTGAACCCAGGGGCGTTCTACCTCCGCGCTACACCCCCGGCCCTATTTTTTATACTTTATTTTGAAACCGGGTCTCACGAAGTTGCGGAGGGCCTCACTAAGTAGAGAGAGAGAGAGACAGGGAGAGAGAGAGAGAGAGAGAGAGAGAGAGCTGAGGCTGGCCGCGAACCCGGATCCTCCGGTCTCCGCCTCCCAAAGTACTGGGATTACAAGCGTGCGCCACCACGCCCGGCTTGAAGGAAACATTTTGATTGACATTATATACTTTTGTGAGAATATCAATGTCAATTTCAATATCCTGTATGGGGGAAGGAGGCAGTGGGAAGGAAGCCAGGGGAGAGCCTACCAAGTGTAGTGTGCATGTATGTCATTATTGCTATGAACTACATTATGATATAAATAGATATATAAAAAATAAGAAATCATATAGTTTCATTATGGATTCTACTATATGGTTAAGGAAGGAATAATATCAAATCTGTAAGAGCTTTTCTAGAAATATGAAACAAGGGACTACATCTCAACTCATCCTATTGAGACCAATATTACTCTAATATGAAATCCACTATAGATACTAAAATATCAAACAGCTGAATAGCATTCCTAATGAACACAGGTAAAATTTCTAATTTTTTTGCAGGTGAATTCCAACAATATATAGAAATAACAATACCCATGACCAAGGGAAGTTTATCCCAGCCATGGGTTTAATATACAAACGTCAGTCAAAGTCACCATATTAACAACTGAAAAAGAAAAAAAAACCATCATCTTAATGTATATATCCCCTAAAATATATGTGATAAATAATTTCTAGTAGAAATTATTAATAAAAAAGTAAGAGAGTTGTTCTGAGCAGATTTAGATCATGGAAAACAACCAAAACATGGTCTCAGTCATTTCAAGAACAGTCATTGTAATTGTTTCCAAGGTAGGTTCTTTATTTGCTAACATTTCATTCAAATTTCATACAATTTATGCTATTTTTCTGGGGGGGGGAGAAAGAGAGAGAGACAGACAGAACAGACAGACATTAGTGTAACCTGGAAAGCAGGTTGGGCTGTCCATTTACCATGGAGCTCAGCTTGCTGTATCAAGATCTCAGGCCCTGGTCAGTTGTAACTGTGGTCAGGATCTTCCGGCCCAACCTTAATCAGTGCTCAACCAGAACTGAAGGTGAGGGATTTAATGGAGCCCTTTAAAAAAAAACATGTGCTCTATACAAGAACCACATTAACCAATAATAGCATACAAAAATAATGATGCATCTTTCATTGTAGTGATTATGAAATACTGTTTTCACCCTAAGGTGAATAATTAGAGAAGGATTCACTCTGTCACCATTATACTTGGGGATGTAGCCAGTGAAATAAGGCAAGTTAAATAAAATAGAGTGAAAAGAAATGAATCAAGCTGCACTTGATAGCAACATAATTGGCTATTAGTAAACCTACTTATATCTACAAAAATTTGTAGAACTAATAAGTGAGTTTATGAGGGTTGGAAGATATAAGAACAATATACAAAAATAATTATTCTCTAGAATTGAACTATCAAAAATTGGAGTTAAAAACAATAGTATTTGTAATAATATGAAAAGTATGAAATGCTTGGTGATAAATCTGACAAAATATATAAAAGACCTATACACTCCAAATTACAGAACATTGTTGAAAGAAATTTAAAACATCCTAAAACAAGATGTATTGTGCTCATTATCAAGATGAGAATTCCCCATATACATTATTTCACATATAAAAATCTATAGACTCATTAAAATTCCATCTTGCCTTTTTTGTGGAAATTGACATACTGATATTAAAACCCATATTTAAATATGATCAATAGAGTATAATCAAACAATTTTTCAAAAGAATAATATACACTGTAGGATTATTACTACCTCAATAAAGAAGCTGCATCTAGTGAGAACCTTCTTGCTGGGGCTACTGTAGTCCCAAGGTGATGCAAAATGTCACATGGCAAGAGAGACTAAACTAGCTAGGGAAAGACCACTTTTATAACCTAGTCACTCTCTAGATACTCCATTAATCCATTGATCTGTGAATGAATCTATCCATGAGGGCAGAACCATAACTACATAATCATCTGTCAAAGGTCCCATCTCTCCAAAACCATTTATGTAAGATTTGGGGGAATAATTTTTTGACAAATAGAATTTTGAGGATACATTCACACCGTAGCACGAAGTCTCTTAGATAGCAGATCAGTTCTGTTACTTAGGAGTCACTCCTGGAATCCCAGTTTAAATAGTGATCAAGTATTTTAATATTGTTTACATAAAATTTCTCTATTAAATTTCTTTACCTGAAATATCTAGGATGCCCTCTTACGCTTGTAACTCTGATTGAGCTATTGATATTTCATAGTGACAAATCACAGTCCACAGACAGCTTACTGTAACTTGAAACAACCTGGTGTAGACAATAAAATTAAGAATTCAGTTATAAATTATATATGTGGCCGGGCGTGGTGGCGCACGCTTGTAATCCCAGTACTTTGGGAGGCGGAGACCGGAGGATCCGGGTTCGTGGCCAGCCTCAGCTCTCGCTCTCTCTCTCTCTCTCTCTCTCTCTCTGTCTCCTTAGTGAGGCCCTCTGCAACTTCGTGAGACCCGGTTTCAAAAATAAAGTATAAAAAATAGGGCCGGGGGCGTA
>PVJS01008655.1:0-15513 GCA_004027185.1 Glis glis
CACACCAGCCTCTTCTGGCCAGGAGCGTCCAGGAGGATAGCGGCTGTCTGTGTGGGCCAGGCCACGGCACTACTCTGTCACCTCCTCTGGTCTCAGCACAGGGAACCTGGGCCTGGCCACCCCACCCTCGGGTGGAGTGGCTGTGCGTGTACTAGGCCCCAGGGGCGACAAGGCACTGTCCCAGCACCCACCTGACCAGCCCTTGCTATGGCTGTAGGGTCAGAGAGGAGCACAGGCCTGTCAGGGGCATGTCCGCGGGAGGGGCTCTCGTTTCTTCCTGAGACCCAGGCAGGGGTGGGTGGGTCTGTCCATCACACTGTCACTAAGCAGCCGCAACATGACCTGGGATGGTTGGCTGGTCCCCGTCCTGGGCTGAGGAGCCAAGAGGAGCCTGCTGCGGGCAGGGGAAGGGCAGGTTTGCTCCCTGCTTCTGCTGCTGGGGTCCATCCAGCTGGCAGTAGTGCTGGGGGTACACATGGGGTCTCTGCATGGGTACCTGGTCACCCCAGCACCCCAGTATTTTCCACAGGTGGAGACAGAGACACAGGGAGCAGGTTCCCCAGAGGCCACTGTGCACTTGTCCTGTGGGTTGGGCTGCTGGGGCATGGCAGCCTGGGGGAGAGGCCTCTGGAACGTTCCCTTCTCCTTTGGACCTTTTTTTTGGTGCCAGTCTAGAGACTGTGGTGGCGTCCAAGAGCACAGAAGAGCTGATTTTGCAGCACCGACTTCCCCTGCCCCAGTCCTCAGCCTCGGTGCCTCTGATGATCCCACTGTCAACCCAAGCAAGTGCCCAGCCGCACCATCCCAGCCTGCCCCACCTGTCATCATGATGGTCCTCAAATCTGCACTCAAAGCCAGGCATAGTGGTGCACTTCCGTAATCTCAGTACTTGGGGGCTGAGACAGGAGGATCCAGGTTCAAAACCAGTCTCAGATACTTAGTGAGACCCTCAGCAATTTAGCAAAGCCCTATAAAAAATAAAATAGGGCTTAGGGTGTGGCTCAAAGGTAGAATACCCCTGGGTTTAGGCTCCATTATCACAAAAAAAAAAGAAAAAGAAATCTGCACTCGAGACTTGAGACAAGCCGTGGATCCACAAGACCATCCTACCCCGTCCCAGGGCCTGGGTAGACAGGAGCAATGGACAGGGCCCAACACAACACCAGAGCCAGCAACGCAGACTCCCCAACGGCTGGGAACAGCCCTGCTCCCACCGCGCCCTCCTCGTGGGTTTCACATCCAGCACTCCTGCCCTGTGCAGACCACCCGGCCTCTGACCCGGGCTGCCCCGCACGGTGGCCACCAGTCCATCACATGTGTCTTTTAAAAATATCCAGTCGAGTCCTCAGTGGAGCCAGCCACACTTCAGGTGCTCACAGTGTAGATTCAACCATCTCCATTGTCCCAGTGAGTCCTGCCGGTGGCACTGGCAGGGAGGGACTTTGCACAGCCTTCTGAACTCCTCGAGGCCTGGCCATGCCAGCTGCCCTCACTCTAGGTCCATCTCCATCACGCTGCAGCAGAAGGTGACCACAGGGCGCCCCGACCCTGCCATCACGGTGCAGCATGTGAGTCCTGCGGACCCCAGTCTCAGGGTCCTGTGTCTTCCCACCCACCGGCAGCTCCTCCTGGGCAGGGTGGAGGCCACACCAGGGGCTCGGAGAAGCTGGCAGGGCCAAGCCTGGTTGCCACCCTGGACTGACGGCTCGCCTGCAGGGGGCTGTGAGCTGGGGAAGCTCAGAGTGAAGACACATCAGAGTCCTGAGAGCCCAGTGACACTGCTGGTCAAAAACAGACACGGACACTGTGCACGCAAGACATTAAGCAGGTACAGCGTGTGTACACGTGCCATGGTAGAATCGCGGCTCATTTGAGGAAGAGCAGCTGGTTCAGGAGCCCCGGGGAAGGGGGAGGACAGTGGAGGTTGGAGGACGCTGGAGGGCGGTGATGATAGGGACCAGGCACACCAAGGACAGGATGGCACTGGGCCACCTCGCCACTAGGAGTAAGGTACAGTTACATTCGAAGTTCACGAGTCTCAGAAATACAAATTCCAGGTGAATGAGTTTTAAGGTTGAAGTCAATAGCTATGAAAACTGGGGATGCCAAAGGCAGCCATCATAACAACCCTTAGACACGCTCATGCTTACCTTGAAAACATCTTTGGTGGAAACACACCATGAAGACCACAGGGAAGCAGCTGCCGGGAAAGCGTGGCAGCCCTGGCAGCAGATGGGTTTGGGGTCCTGGGCCTGTGGCTATGCTCACACGTGTCTGCGAGTTCCTGTGTTGGGCCGAGTGCCTCTGTGCAAGAGGGACCATAGAGCACACTTGGGGAACCAGCAAGGACGTAAAACACAGCTGCTCAAAATATGGACTTAAAATAGTCGCTTTAAAATCACAAGTATGCAGCATTTTGATGAGTCAACTTGCAAGGAATTTTCGAAAATTTACCTATTTATTCACGTTGTTTTTTAAAGTCTGATTTACTGGCGAGGTAGTATATTTGCACAATTTAAATGTAAAAACCACCAAAGATTATGCAATAAAAATCTCCTCCCACCCATCCCCTCTCCCAACAGGCAACCAGTTTCCAGTCTGCAGCCCCCAGGCCGGTGGAGGCTCACAGAGAGGCGCTCTCCCCTCCTGTGCGCAGACACAGGTGGCGCCCGCAGCTCCGCACCTTGCTTTTCACTTCTGTCTTGGAGATGGTTTCAAATCAACACACAAAACCTTCTCTGTTCTTTTTTAACAGCAGCAAAGAACTAATCACCCTGAATATTCATTGCTTCGCTGACACACCAGGATATTTATAAGGTAAACATCGCTAGACATGGAGTTTGCTGTCAAAGTGGCCCACGGCTGCCATGCAGAGGTTTATTTTAACCATAACAGCCAGTTATGGAGACAATGAGGGGCAAACAGCCCTTCCCGCACTGCAGGTGTGAGGACACCTGCGCCTCAAGCCCCAGCTTCACAGAGAGGCAGGTGCACGGCCAGACCACTGATGGGCCTGGGATCAGACTTACAGGGAGAACCCCAGGAGACAGCGCTTCACGCCTGGCCCTCTGGCAAACTGTAGCGTGGCCAGGATGTGGGCAGGGGGAGCCCTGGGGTTGCGGCTGGCCTAGACACTTCCGGAGCGTGTCCTGGCACAGAGGGGGACACTATAGCCCCGCAGCTCCTCCCAAGGACCCCCTTTCCCAGAGCTTCATGGGGAGGGGGACAGAGGAATCAGGAAAAAGGGGAGGAGAATAAATTATTAAACCTAACCCCATCCCTGCCCCATGAGCCCTGCAGCGTCTCTTGGGCATGCTCCTGGGGAGGGGCCATCATGGAGGTGCAGGAGGAGAGAAGCTTGAGGGCTGAACAACACACAGCTCTGGGCACACGGCCTCAGACAACCATGACTGAAGCGACAACATGATCAACGAGCATGAAATCTGTGCTGAGCTCGCTAGAGAGCACGGGCCTAGCGTGAGGCGTTCTGAGTGAGTGGCCTATCCTCTGTGTGTGCCTCGCCTGTCCTTCCTCATGGTCTAGAGCATTGGCAGGCTTCTCTTCACCAGGGTCCCCACGCCAAGCCCCGCAGCTGGCCCCAGGGGCAGCAGGAGAATGTGGACGGGATGTCTCCTTGTGAAGAAGATGTGGGGTGGAGGCCTGTGCAGAAGAGGATAAACTTCCAGAAATGCATGCCAAGTCCAGCGGGATCTCCCCTGATGCTGTGGAGAATGACCCACGTACATACCACACGCGCACACACACGCGCACACACACACACAAACACACACACACACGCGCGCGCACACACACACACACACACACACACACACACAGCTCCACCACACAGGCATCCTAAAGGAAGCCCCAAGAGCTATTTAAGACTCAGGCTGGCCTCAGGAAAGCTTCCAAAGGGCAGCTCTGAGAACTTGCAGCAAAGGAGCGATGGAGCCCGGGCTCGCTCTTCCATGGGAACAACTAGAGAGCAGGTGCATATGAAACAGCCATCTTTAGACCTGGTCGTCGGGCAGTGCGGAGCTGAAATGGAACTCCAGAACAGAGCTCGAGGACATTGACAGGAATATAAGTGTCCTCTACAAACAGGTAAAATGTGATGTCTGTCATCCAACTGAAAATTGGCAGGCACGCAGAAAAATATGACCCAAAATGAGGGAGGAATCAATCAATAGAAACAGATCCAAAAAGGACCCCAAAAGGTAGATTTAGTAGACAAGGACATTTTGGAAATGATTGTAACCCTGTCTTTACTTTCAGGAAGGTGGAGAAAGACCATAGCAGGAGCTGCATTAAAGATAAAAAGGGTCACGTCCAACTCTAGAGACAGAGCTGCCGCCTCAAGACGAGACCCCAGTGCAGGGGATGCAGCTCAGACCCACAGGGAGAGAGTTAGTGAACTCAAAGATGCAGCAACAGAAACTGCACAGAATGAGGCAGAGAAACACACTAAAAACTGAACCAAGTGTCAGTGAGCTGCGAGACAACTCACAGCACCTAAGACGTGTGCCATCAAAGTCCTCAGAGGTGTATGGGGTAAAAGAGATGTCAGAACAACACCAGCCCCCAGACCAAGAACCTCCATAACCCCCAAGAACCTCCTAACCCCAAGAACCTCCTGACCCCATGAACCTCCTAACCCCCAAGAGCATGAAGCATTACACCAAGGCACATCATACACTGCTCACAACTAGCAAAAAGGAAAAATTCTAACCAGCCGAGTGAGACAAAGATAAGAATAGCAATGAATTACTCATCAGAGACAATGCTTGTGGGAGGACTGGCGGCCCCATCTTTAAGGTATCAAAAGACAAAAACTCTCAACCTAGAATTCAAAAAAATCATTCTAAAAAATGGAGATGAAAGACTTTTTCTGACACACAGAGATTGTGTAGACTGCACCATCAGAAGTCCTTCCAACAGAAGGAAAACCTTAGTGTGCACAAAGGAGTAAAAAGCATCAGAAATGGAAAATATACCGGTACGTTTTTAAACTTACCTTAAAAAATATCTTTAAAAGACAACCAACCGTGTAACGTAAAAATTAAAAAACAAACAAACAAAAAAAACTCTAATGGCATGTTGTCATGGTTTGAGTTTTAGAATCCTCCCCAAGGGTGCATGTGCTGACAGTATATCCCCAATGCAAGGTATGGCTAGAGGAGGTGGTCCCTGAGGGCATGGCCTTGGGGATTATATATGTCCCTGGACCCCTCCTCACACTCTCTGCTTTCAGCTACCATGAGTTGAGAGCAACTTTTCTCTGCCTTGGAGTCAGCCAACTATGGACTAAAATTCTGAAACCATGAGCCAAATAAACCTTTCTTCCTCGCAGTTGCTCTTGTCCGGGTATTTTGGTCACAGAAATTTAAAAGCTGACTAAAACACATGTCATACGGGTTATTACATGTATAGAAGTAAAATGTAGGACAACAATAGCAACAGAGTATTGCTGTGCTAAGTTAAGGATATATAACATAAAACATCCACAAATAGAAAAAAAAACAAGAGTTATAGCTAATAAGCCAATGGAAGTTAAGTGGAATTAAAAACTCATTCCCAAAGAAAAGAGAAAAGAGGAGAAAAAAAAAGAGTGGGACAAATATAAGACAAATTATCAAAATGATAGCTTTATACCCAACCACACTAATAATCAATCACATTGATGTTTTAACGGCCTAAACACCAGGGCAGGAATCATAAGAATGAATGAAAAAGCAGGACCCGACTATATGCTGCTGACAGGAAAAGCTCTTCAAAGATGCAAACAGATTAAACATAAAAGGATAGAAAATGTATACCATGATAACACTATTCAAGACCAAAGTAGATACCAGAGCAAGGAATATTATAAGAAACACAGGTTTATTTCATAATAGTAGAGGGGTCAATTCATGAAGAGAATTTAATCCTAAACATTTATGCAACTGATAACAAAGCTTCAAAACACAGGAAACTGAGGCGAGCGGCGTTCTGGCAGAAGGTGAAGCTCTTTCTCTAGGATCTAATCGCCTCAGGAATTTCAGATGCGGAGCTAGCCCATTGTGATTTTAAAAGTATGGGCCTGGCTCTTTGGGCAAGTTCCAGGCAAGCCCTGCAGAGTGAAGCTAAGGATTATGAAGATTTTTTATTTTAAAACTATATTTTCCTTTCCTTCCCAATTTGTCTCCTTTCTGCCTAATATTTTATCTCTTCTACCTCATCAGTATATGATTCCATATGTAATCTATGTAATCCAGCTTATTATCATTCTTCTCTTGGTGTATCACTTTTTATTTTTAAAAATGTATGTGATTGCCTGGCATGGTGGCTCATGCTTGTAATCCCAGTACTTTGGGAGGCGGAGACCGGAGGATCCGGGTTTGCGGCCAGCCTCAGCTCTCTCTCTCTCTCTCTCTCTCTCTCTCTCCCTGTCTCTCTCTCTCTATCTATCTATCTCTCTCTCTCTCTCTCTCTCTCTACCTATTGAGGCCTTCCACAACTTCATGAGACCCAGTTTCAAAATAAAGTATAAAAAAAATAGGGCTGGGGGTGTAGCGCGGAGGTGGAATGCCCCTGGGTTCAATCCCTGGTACTGCAAAAAAAAAATGTATGTGATTATCCTGTATTTGCAACGTATACTGACAGCTGGCATCAGTCGGCCTTCTAACAGCACGATCCATCTCTCCCATTCTGGTGTCATTGCTACCATTTGTGTCACTTATTCATGTGCCATGATCACCCAATATATTGCTACTATTATTAAAACAACAGTTATATTTTAAATCACTTAAGAATAAGAGGGCTTTTGTTTATTTTTATTCCTTCTCAAACTCTGTTTCCTTATGCAGATCCAAACCTCTGGCAGGTATGATCCCTCCCTCCGAATGGCTTCCTGTAATGTTTTCTGTGGAGCGTGTCTGCTGGTGGCGAATTCCTTCTGTTTTTATCCATCCTTCACACTGAAGCATAATTCCACTGGTTATAGAACTCTAGGTCAGTGGAGTTTACTTTCAACATTTTAAGGATTTTAGTCCATTCTCTCCTTGATTGAATGCTGATGCAAAATTTCTTAGACAAATGTTAAAAAATTGTGCCCAACATATAAAAAGGAAAATGCATCATGGCCTAATGGGATCAATCTCAGGAATGCAAAGATGGTTTAACATTTGAAAATCAATCAATGTAATTTCAGGGTGAGGTATTCTGTGTGGTACTGTAATTGTGGCTATATAACATCACACATTCACCAAAAACTCACAGGACATTATAGCAGAGAACACCTCACTGTAGGCAAATTTAAAAGTCATGAGGAGGTTGAGGGAACTCAGGATGGAGTCCAGAATATGACAAACCCATCTAACAGAGTTATGGTTTGCATCTGAGACATCCCCAAAGGCTCTTGTGCTTAAAGCCATGTCCAGAGTGAGACTTTTAGGAAATGATTGGATCCCAAGGATTCTAACCTCATCCATGAATTAATCCATTGATGACTTTATAATTTGAATAAGTTATTGGGAGGTGGGACCTAGATGGAGCTGGAAGGGTTTATCTTCTCCCTGCCCTCTTCCTCTCTCTCTCTCTCTCTCTCTCTCTCTCTCTCTCCTTCCCAGCTGCCATGAGCAGAGAAGCTTTCCTCAGCCACACCCTTCCACCATGATGTTCTGCCTCACCCCAGGCCCAGAGCAATGGAGCTGGCCAACCATGGACGGCACCCCTGAAACCATGAGCCAGAATAAACTTTCTCTCCTTCAAGGTGTTTATGTCAGGTATGTTGGTCACAGCAATGAAAAGCTGACTAACACAAATGGTGTTACCCACGCGTGATGCTTTCTTACTGAGGGGGAAGATGCTGGCTGGCCCAGAGATGACCAACTTCAGCAGCACGTGGAGTGGGCCCGGCCCAGGGCAGGAGGAGCCTGTGTACCTAGGCACCGAGGCACGTGAGCACTCCAGGGGACAGAGCGGCCCCCAGGGGAGGGTTGACAGTTTTGATGCCGCTGTACATGTCTACAGAGACTGAGCCATTGAGTAGATGGCATGCCAGCACCCACAACCACACTGGTACTCACAACTCATGCCCGCACACACAACCCACACTGGTACCCACAACCCACGCCCACACACACAACCCACGCCCACACACACAACCCACGCCCCACACACAACCCATGCCCACACACACAACCCATGCCCATACACACAACCCACGCTGGTACCCACAGCCCACTCCAGCACACACAACCCATGCTGGTACCCACAACCCACTCCAGCACACATAACCCACACTGGTACCCACAACCCACACTTGCACACACAACCTATGCTGGCACACATAACCCACACTGGTACCCACAACCCATGCCCCCACACACAACCCACGCTGGCACCAACGACCCCCACACACACACATAATCCACACTGGTACCCACAACCCACACCCACACACAACCCACACTGGTACCCACAACCCACGCTGGCACACATAACCCACACTGGTACCCACAACCCACACTTGCACACACAACCCACACTGGTACCCACAACCCACGCCCCCACACACAACCCACGCTGGCACCAATGACCCCCACCCACACACATAATCCACACTGGTACCCACAACCCACGCCCACACACAACCCATGCTGGCACCAACGACCCCTATCCACACGCATCAGCACACACTGCCGCTTGACGCGATTGAATTCCATACAATCTCCCTCCTGGGCAAATGGCCTGGATTGAGTAAAGTAGACTTTTTAAGACAAATGCATCTTTTGAATTTGTTTTGAATGAGTCTCAAGTTTAAACAACTCTGCGCCAGGGCTGGCTTTGCCTGCCCTGGCTGAGTGGAAGCCCCCCCACCCCGCACCTCTGGGCAGGAGGACCGCAGCCCGCAGTGCTGTCCCGATGCAGGTGACCAGATTTGGTCCCCAGCCTGCAGGTGGAAATTTCCAGAGCCTTTATTCCTTCCTCACATCTTTAATTTTTCAAATGGGCCTCTGTCTTGCTCAGCTGCCAGGTTAACGTGGCTGCCAAGGCCAAGCGGAAGCCGCCAAGCTCCCCAGGGAGGCGCTTTATTTCCAGTGCAAAACAGGCCCCACTCCATCCGCAGCTCTGCAGCTCTCTCCAGACACGTCCAGGGCGGAGGACGGGCCTGGCGGTCTGATCCCATGATCCCATCGCAGCTCCTACGCGCTAATCAGATTGCTCTGCCTGCCTGTTCTTGCCAAAATGGCCACAGACCCGGCCCTGGGCCGAGGAGAGCGCGCACCACCCCCACGGGAGCGTCTGGACTCACTCGGGGAGTGCTCAGAGGTCTGTGCTAATGAAATCGGTTTGGGGTAAGACGTTTCCATTTGCTGCTGCGGTGACCTTGAGGACGCAGCTTACTCTCCCTGGCCAGCAGTCAGCCTGCACCTGCCTCCACAAGCATTCCGGGGCTTCTCGAGCCCTAAATTTGTGTTTTTATAATGTTAAATGCACAGAAAAGATGCGTGTTTTCTACTGCGTGGAAGCGGCACGGAGCATTGGGTCTTACGAGGTCCCCACAGCTTTGCTTCAAGGGAGAATGGGTCACGCATCTCCTAGCGAGCACTGTACAACGGGTCGAAGGCCAAAGGTCAGCCAGTGGCACGTGCAGGATGGCAGCCTCAGAGGAGGTGGAGTGGAGGCAGGAGATGAGAGTTGGGAGGCCAGGAGCTGAGGAGGGAGGCTCTGGAAGTCCCTGAGAGTGGCCTCCCACGGGGTGCTGTGTGTTCTTGTTTGGGGAGGGGGCTACAGGGAATCTGGGTCTTCTGCCACGCCCCTTCCCCACACCATGGCTCAGTAACTGCCCCACTCATGGCTGTATGGCCCCCAGCAGCCGTGCCGGGCACCCTCACCCCTCCCGACTGACGAACTACCTGACCATCTGAAGCCAGAGAGCCCAGCACGCCAGCGCTGCCATCACGGCCGTTTCCTGGTCAGTATGTGGGAGTCTGGGGTAGAAGATCTCTCTCTCTCTCTCTCTCTCTGTCTCTCTCTCTCTCTCTCTCTCAGATGGCCTGGGGTGTGAAAGTGAAGCCTGGAACTGCTGCAGCTACTCTGATACCATGAAGAAACCTCTCCAAAGGATAGAACAGATGCGTGGAGCGCTGCATGGCAAAGCTCTGTAGAGAGGTGTGACTGGCACCTGGATCACATCGCATCTGAAGCCCACCCTCTTCTGGACTTTTCAGTGTCAAGAGTAGCATTAATTAAGAAATGCATGGGGTTACTCTCTTTCAGGGTCCCTTCCCCCTGTGTGGGGGGAGCTGTTTTTGTCTTCTGTCTTTCCCTGACTTAAAAATAAACTTTCATATTTCTATATAAAAAAAGAAATGCAAGCTGGGCGTGGTGGCGTAAGCTTGTAATCCCAGTACTTGGGAGACTGAGACCAGAGGATCCAGGTTCGTGGCTAGTCTCAGCTGCTTAGTGAGGCCCTCCGCAACTTAGTAGGGCTGGGGGGGTGTAGCTTGGAGGTAGAATGCCCCTGGGTTCAGAAAGAAAGAAAGAAAGAAAGAAAGGAAGGAAGGAAGGAAGGAAGGAAGGAGGGAGGGAGGGAGGGAGGGAGGGAGGGAGGGAGGGAGGGAAAGAAAGAAAGAAAGAAAGAAAGAAAGAAAGAAAGAAAGAAAAAGAAATGCATGTTTAAGCCAGTTTGAGTAGGGTATCTTTGAGACTTGGTGGGTCCCTCTGACCGAAGCCCTGGCAGGACCTCAGGCAGCTAGAGTTGAGTGTCCCAGGTTCACGCCCACACGTAACAGTAGTGTAAGGACATAGTGTTCGGCCCCGCTGGGGTGCACCCCCTGTGCCAGGGGGGCCTGGTCCTCACACAGCCATGCGCCCCTTCCCTGTCTCACCCGGAGGTAGGAGCTTTGATTCTCTCTGCTTCCCGAGGAGGGGTGGATGTGGAGAGGGGCCACACTGCTCACCAACATCCCCAATGGAGAGGCAGGACGCTGACCCGAGCCCTGGTTCAGCCTCCTGGCCCTGCTCCCCACACGGCAGGTGCCGGGCAGTCTGTTCTAGAGGCACACTGACGTTGGCTGCCCCCTGGGGACAACGGTGCCCATGGTCCCCCCCTCACCCACACCCAGCCCTTTCCTCCTGGCCTTGTGGGTGGCCTTGCTGGCCCCAGCGAAGGCAGCACCTCTGTGCGGTGTCTTAGCTCTGCCACCATCTCCACGTGGCAGAGGACTGTGGCCCTGCCTGTGTGTTACCGTGAAGTGGTGGGACGGGGTGAGTCTGCCCTCAGCCCTGCCCTTGCGTGTGGGGGGGCTTGTGGCCCCATTTTGACAGGCAGATGTTAGGACTGCCAGAAACCCCCAAACATGGAAGGGGAACAAGGGCTTACAGAAACGTGCCAAGGGGCTCATGTGCTCGAGTCAGGCCCTCGGCTTCTGGGCTTGACCTTGGCCCTCGTCCTTGGGAGCACTGGAGAGGCGAGGTGGGGAGGCCTGGAGAGGGGCCAGGTGGTGACAGGGAGTGAGGTGACCTCCAGGCCTGGTGGCTGGTAGCCACAGCAGCCATTTCCCTCACCTGCCTCCGTGTGTCCTGCTCGCTGACGCTGGGACACGCTCAGGGTCACGCGCCTGGCCGCTCCGTGCGTAGCGACTTTCAGGGCTGATTTGTATTTTGGGCACAGAAGTGCTGTCTCCCAGTGCCCCGCGCCGCGTCACCCGGGCCTGTGTTCCATTAGCTAATTGCGCCTTTATCGTCCTTCATTTGTTAGAAATAGCAGTTGGCTGGGCTCTCCACGCTTCCCAAGCAGTGGTGTCTCTTTTGTCCCTCGTTTCTGTCTTCCTCTGGTTGACAACAGAGATCTTTCCAGGTCTGCTCTGCCCCTCCCCCTCCCCTTTGCCTCACTATGGCAGACTCGGCCTGAGCCCCAGGCGAAGGGCTACAGGTCAAGACTGGTCAGGATTTGATCAGAATGGAACCTCCAAAACGAGGTGGAAACTCCCTAGTTTAGGGTCCTGGTTTTCAGGGGTCATCGACTTGCAGATTAGTTTAGTTGGGATGAGGGTGTGGGGGCCACAGGGTCCCCTGGGTGAGGCTGGTCACCTTCCAGGGGTGAGGACCCGAGTCCCCCTCAGGCTGGGCCAGAGTCTGAGATGACAGGTGGTGTCTGGGGCATCTCACCTGGCAGGGGACACTGGAGTCTGGCAGCGGGACTGAAGGTCGGGCTGGCCTTTTCCTGACCTGAAGGAAGGGAGCAGCATCTACAATGGGAGGAGGCGCTCACACCTCCAGTAAATGCCTCTTGGCGACCCGACTGGACATCCGAGTGCCCTGGACACACCCTGGCTTCTCTCAGGGCCCGGCCGTCCTCCTGGGGGCAGCCCTGCCCTCCTGCTGGAGCTGGCCACGCCCTGGACTCCCACTCCTTCAGCAGCTCTCCCCCCTTCAACACAGAACACACAGGGAGTCTATGCCCTCCCCCTCCCGGCCAGGGTGGTGTCCTTCCTCAGTGACAGGGAAGGCAGGCAGAGGCTCCATGCCCTGCAGTCTAGGCAGGAGTCAGGGAGGAGACGGCCTCAGTGGGCCAGTGAAGGGACCTTCCAGAATGCCGAGGTGTCAGGGCCAGGCTCCAGAACCCAGTCAAGATAGGCCTGGGTCACCAGCGGCCAGAGAGTGTGCTGCTCAGCCCCGCAGGACAGCAGTGCCCCGCCCTGTCCTTCTGGCCCTGGCCCACATGTCGCTGGGCTGGGGATGCCTTCGAGGGTTGGTGTCGGGGCAGAGCCCCTGCTCCAGAGACCCCCACAGCCTCCCAGGCCCCCACGTCGTCCCTGAGGACTGGGGGAACAGGGCGCCCAGCCTCCTGGGCTCTGCCCAAAGCTCCTGGCTCCGGACCAGGAGGCTGCCGGGCCGCCTGCATCTCTCACTGGACGGGGAGTAATTTGCACCTTTTTATAGGAAAGAAGGGGCAGCTGTGGCCTGTCCCCTCAGGGATCTCACACAATCAAGCTCTTCCCGAGCTCAGTTCAACCAGCACCAAGACCCTCACTCGGAGACAGGAGCTTCAGCTCTGCGAGCCAGTGTGAGGACCTTGGGGACTGGGAGGCGAGGGTCCCACCCAGCTGGAGAGACGCATGGCAAATGCTCTGCTGCCAGACACCAGAGCACTGTGGGGCTGGGGGGGCACCCCAGAGCTCCACGGGCCAAGGCACTCACGGGCCCCTTCTTCCATGAGAAATATTGAGGACCTTATTTTTTAATTGACCAATGTGTTGAGATGATCTGTGAAACATTTTCTTCAACTTAAGTGCTTTCTTAAGACGTTCACAGCGCTCACGATGCTGTCCAGGGCTGAGCCTGCCTGGGCAGGGGAAGAGCTGGGACATCACAGGAGGCAGCGATCGGGCCCTGCAGCGGGCTCCTGAGGAACCTGGAGGCTACGGTGGTGAGAACAGGCATGGGGACATCCAGGCCATGTGGGGTAGGACACGTCCCACCTGGTGTGCAGGTGTGAGCGTCTGGGTCAGGTGGACAGGCCAGTGTGTAACCTTGTGGAGGGACTTGGTTCATGTGCAGAGGGGTGTGGGTCTGTTACCAATCAGCATGGGGTTCTTTTGCTCAATTTGGGGAAGAAATCATGAAAAGGTGACATCCAGCTCATTTTGGTGTTACCAGCTCTTAGTGTTACCTGGCCATCTGAGGGTTCTTTTGCTCATGTCAAGACAGAAATCCTGCAGACCCAGTGATACCATCCAGACGAGCTTTGCTGGGGCCGCGCTCAAGCACAGGGGTGGGGTTCCCGTACTGTCCTCTGCGGATGCAAGGAGCCACGCTCGTATAAGCAGAAAGGGCAGCCTCCCGCATGCTCAGTCTGCCGTCACACACGCTCCTGGGGTTTCTGCACATGTCTTGCCAGTTCTTTGCTCTCAGCACCGGGTTTGCACTTGACATGATGACGTATGCATGTGTGCTGGGTTCCTCTGTGCTCAGCTCCTAAAAGATGGTGAGGCGGGCGTGATGGCACACATGTGTATCCCAATACTTGGGAGGCTGAGACAGGAGGATCGCAGGTTCGAGGTCAGCCTCAGCAACTTAGCAAGACCCTGTTTCAAAATAGAAAATAAAATAGGGCTGGGGGTGTAGCTCAGAGGTAGAATGCCCCTGGGTTCAATCCCTAGTAACACACACACACACACACACACACACACACACACACATGCACATACAACACACAACACACATGATGGTGGAGGTGCTCACTACTGCCACTCAGGAAGGTCAAGTTCAACCTACTGCACATGTGGTGGTGTGGGAAAGCTTTGGGGGAGGGGGTCAGCAGCTCCTGGACCCGGCCATTGGTGGAGGCAGTTCTTCGAAAGCATTAGGTGGGACACGTTGGGAACCAGGGTCCTCCCTGCTCCACCTCGGATCCTGATCCTCCTTGGCTTCCCCGTGAGATGTCCATCCCTCCTCCTCAGGGCTGGAGCCGAGATCTGTCAGTGTTTGGACACCTGGGGTCAGGTGCGTGGGGACAGCCTCCAGGGCACAGGACTGGCTGGGTCTTAGCCTGTCAGGGTTTGACTCGCATGGCCCTGGTCTATTCCCAAGTGATGTCGCTCTGCTGGGATTCGCCCGCACCGGCTTTAATCACGGGTCTTGCACCTGCTTCCCTCCACTCAGCCCAAGTGCCTGTCGCCGAGCTCCTGCACGAGTCAGCCCGAGAGTGTGGCTGTCCCCACTCACACTCACTGGGGCCATCGTCTACACCCCAGGCTGCAGCTGCTGGGGAGCAGGCTGGGGAGCCTCCTCTGTCACATTCCTCTGGGGGCTGTAGGGTAGGTGTGGCTCCAGGAGGGACTGTGGCCACGGAGGAGGCACCTGGTGGCAGAGTGCATGAAGACGGCAGTGACCCGGCCAGCACCATTTAGAGTGAATGTACGCCACCTGCATCCTAACCCAGGCTCGGGGAATGAGAGGCCAGGCTGCGGGACCGCAGGGATGCAGCACCTTACAAAAAAAGAGGCAGAGAGTGCACACGGGCATCTGCCCCGCAAGGCCTGCCATGTTTGGGTACACATGTCAATTTTCATAATAAACAGACTGACGTCCAAATATTGTGTTTCTTCTCCACTGAAAACAGACTCGGCCTGATCATGTCTGCCACAATTTGATTTGACACAGTAATTGGGAAACCAGCTGGATACCTTTCGCAAGAAAAGTTAATTAATCAGATTTTATACACTGACTTTTCTTTATTCCTTCCCTTCTTTTCTTAAATTGGTTTAAAACTAATTAATATATGTGCATGATAAAATTTAAACACAATAAAGGGTATAAAACTTGAGACACAAGCTTCTCTCTGTTGTACCTCACAGACGCCAGTTCACTCCTTGGATTGTAACCTGGGTAACCTTTCAGAAAATGTATATGCAACACCAAAGGGTGTGTGTGTGTGTGTGTGTGTGTGTGTGTGTGTGTGTGTGTGCATGTACAGATAAGTTCAAAACATCAATGAAAGCACACTCTACAGTACTGCTGGTC